>VMDO01011550.1:0-66296 GCA_007922755.1 Pedetes capensis | reverse complement strand
CAGACCACGAAGGACACTCACTGGGGCCCTTATGCCAGGCTGGACACTGGGCGGTGGATCCCACATTAGGAGCAGCCACTTGCACGTGTGGGGCACTGGTCTGCCCATGGTCAGCGCAGGGGGGCAACATGCCAGCTAACACCGAAACAGCCTGGGCAGGCCACGTGGGTGTTGGGCCATTTTACAAAGTGGAGAAACTGAGGGGCTGAGGGAGGGAACTGAAGCAGGAAGTTGCAGAGCAAGGACTCAAACCAGGACCAGATGACCCAGAGCCTGGCTTTCTGGGCCCTTTTCTAGCCCCGCCTCTCTTCTTCACAGGTGAGGCTGCAGTGGACTGGCTCAGGTGCCAGGTAATAGCCAGCCAGGGTGGGCACTGGGAAGTCTGGCTGCCCTGATGCCCAGCTTGTCTCAGAGGCTCTCCTAGTCACACCCGTCCTCAACCGCTGCTTGGCCCCCAGGCCCTCCTGACATGCCCAGACTCTGACCTCCTGGTGCCTGGCCTGCCCCTGGGACTCCGTATGACTTGCCAACAACCAGGCACTTACAGGTGTGGCGGGCCCCAGTACCAATGCTGGCTGGGGGAGTATCCCAGCCTGCCCCAGGTTACACCAAGAGTCCCCAAGAAAAGGCTCCCCCAGTCCTTCCGCCCTTAGCTGTGCCATCTGGCCCTGCCCTCACGGGGCCCTGTGCAAAGCCAGACAAGAGCCCAGGGCCCGCCTCATGGGGCAGAGCCCTGGGAGGATGAGGGAGGAGCTTCAGCTTAGGGCTGGTGGTGAGTGGCCTCTCCTGCCTTAGCCCTCCATCTGGGGCTGGCTGGGCGGGGGGCCACAGGCGAGCTCGGCCCCCACTCTTGGAGGCTAAACTGGGATGGCCCCGGGGCCCTGGGAGTCCTTACCTACAGCCCACCAGCTGTAGGTGTGGTAGGTTCCAGGTTGTTGGCAAGTCATACGGAGTCCCAGGGGCAGGCCAGGGGCTGAGAGGTCAGTCTGGGCAGGTCAGGAGGGCCTTGGGACCGAGCAGCTGTTGAGGACGGGTGTGACTAGGAGAGCCTCTGAGACAAGCTGGGCATCAGGGCAGCCAGACTTCCCAGTGCCCACCCTGGCTGGCTATTACCTGGCACCTGAGCCAGTCCGCTGCAGCCTCACCTGTGAAGAAGAGAGGCGGGGCTAGAAAAGGGCCCAGAAAGCCAGGCTCTGGGTCATCTGGTCCTGGTTTGAGTCCTTGCTCTGCAACTTCCTGCTTCAGTTCCCTCCCTCAGCCCCTCAGTTTCTCCACTTTGTAAAATGGCCCAACACCCACGTGGCCTGCCCAGGCTGTTTCGGCATTAGCTGGCATGTTGCCCCCTTGCACTGACCACGGGCAGACCAGTGCCCCACATGTGCAGCGGCTGCTCCTAATGTGGAGCTAGAGCTGTCCCGACACACAGCAGAGGAACCCAGATGTGTGTAGACACAGGAGATGTCTCCAGAGCTGGATAACATGCAAGAATGTGGCACAAGTGCAGACTCCCTCCTTGAGGGAGAATCCACCTCACCGGTGAAATGCAGCCAACTCAAAGAAATACCAAGTTAAGGAACCCTGGAACGGAGAAGGCTGAGCTTCAGCACACAGCCACACCTCACAGAAAGGGCCTGGAGCTGGGATTCTGAACCTAACACCACCCCCACTGAAGGAGAGATCTTGGAGGTGGACTGGTTACTGGGCAGCGAAGGTCCGAGGGTGTGAACTGTCTCGTTTTGCCAGAGAGCAAGGAAGTTGCAAAAGAGAACACAGTCATGTGCAGGGTCCAGAGGCCAGGCAGGCCATCCCTAGCTGGGTAGCATGGACCCTGGGCAAAGATATTTCACAAGATCTCAGGGGACGGGGCAGACCTAGAGCCTGGGACACACAGCCCTTTCGTGCTCTAGTTCTGGAAGGGTGTCCAGGTCAACTCAGACTGGGACTAAGGAAAGGGAATGGGGCTGGGAGGGCACAATGCCAAGGGATGGAAGAACTCAGTGTCCACTGATGGTGGTAGATTAGCAACAAGGTTCACCTGCACCACGGAACAGCACTCACCCCCCCGCAGGAAGCAAAGCCTGACAGCTGCTACAGCAAGGCTGGACCTTGAGGACGTCATGCGGAGAAACAGGTCAGGCACAGAGGGACAAGTCTTCTGGGTTCCACTCATGTGAGGTCTGTAGGGTCCTCAGATCCATAGGCATGGAGGGTGGAACTAGGGTGCAGAGCCTGGGGCGGGGGATGGGGAGCTGGTGTCTGGTGGGGACAGTGTTGGTCTGAGAGGACGAAGGTCCTGAGGCTGTGCGGTGGTGATGGCTGCACAGCACTGAATGTGCCCGATGCACTGAGCGTACACTTAGAAATGGATAAAATGACAAATTTAATGTTCTGCGTATTTTATTATCATTAAACACAATTGAAGAAAAGGAAGGAGGGAAGGAGGAGAAAGGAAAGGAGAAAGAAAAGGAAAAGGGGAGAGAAAGAGAAAACATGGACTTTCAAGATGGAGAATCTAGCTTTAAAGACAGAGTGCCCAGATGTCAGGAAAGCCTAACTCCAGGGCAGAAGGAAATTCCCTGCCAGGGCTTCCAGTACCCGATCAGCTTGATGAGCTCAAGGTTCAATAAAATGAGCACTCACAGACAAGATAAGTGCATTTATCTCTATGGACTGAGGAACAGAGGGAGACTGCAGAATCCCAGACTCTAGGAGAGGCCACATCTCATCTCTGCTATTGCTAAGTGAATCCAAACCAGAAGAATCAGAAGTGACCCAGCTGAAAATTGACTTACTCACCCAGACGGATGGCTCTGACCACATGGCAGACACTGATTCAGGCAGTGGAGTGAGTGGAGGATGCTCTTCACAAAAGGTCCTCTTGTCCCCAGAGCAGAGGCCCCAACTGGCTTTAAGGATTTGAAATATATGTAGAAAACGTTTAGAAACATAATGATGAAGCCCAGGAGGAACTGTATGCCAAGTTCCAGGAAATAAGTTGTAGGACACACTACACCCAGATATTGATCCTCCTTAATCTCCTGAGCTTGAAGGACAAAGAAAGAGCTCTTTGGGGACACAATACAGAAAAAGTCATCACCTAGGAGAGGCAGATTGAACTGGCATCTGTTTTTTTTTTTTTGTTTTTTGTTTTTTTTTTTTTTTGCAGTGGAATAAGCACAAGGGGATGATGGTCCCAGGTAGCTCAAGTGCTAAGGAAAAGGAAGGTGAGACAGAGGACTATTATACCCAGCCAAGATGTCACCCAAGTCCACAGACACAAGGAGATGTCTCCAGAGTTGGATAACATGCAAGAATGTGGCACAAGGGCAGATTTCCTCATTGAGGGAGAAACCACCTTACAGGTGAAATGCAGCCAACTCAAAGAAATACCAAATTAAGGAACCCTGGAATGGAGAAGGAATAGTGAATGTGTGTGTTGTCCGCAAGAACTCAAGTTAGTGGATTTACAGCAAGTGTTAGATAATTATGCAAAATCTGGTTGTAGAACAGATTGTGACGATTTTAAACCTTGGTGGAGTAAAAAGAACAATATAATTAGCAAACATTGGGGGTGTACGGGGTGCTGTGATCCAAAATAAAGATGTTGTGAGCCAGAATTATGAACCTAACACCATCCCCACTAGAAGGACAGTCCTTGGAGAAGGACTGATTATTGGACAGGGACGATCCAAGGGTGCAAACAGTCTGGTTTTGTCAGAGAGCAAGGAAGTTGTAAAAGGGAACAGAGTCATGCTGAAGAGTCCAGAGGCAACTGGAAGGGCCCTACTGGCCAAGCTGGGGATAGCTGAGCATCAGAGGGGACGACTTGAACAGGGTGCATGGGCTTCCTCTGGCTGCTCTAACCAATTACCACAAATTGAAGGGCTGAAAACAACACTAGTGTACAATACAGTTCTGAGGTCAGAAACCCTGCAACCTTGTGGGTGGCAGGGCCAGCTCCTTCCCAGGTGCAAGGGGAGAGTGTTTCTGGCCTTTTCCAGCCTAGTGTCCACCTGCACTCCGCGTCTCGGGGTCCTGCTTCCCCTCACTCTGATCTCCACTTCTGTGGTCAGCCCTCCCCTCTGACTCTGCTCTGGCCCTCCTGCCTCCCTGTTATGAGACCCCCATGATGGCCCGCGGCAGATTCACAGGTGTCCAGGGTCAGCACGTAACCATTAGCACATGGACACCAAATGTGGTGACCTTGGGACTTCAGGGTCAGCATATGATGCTGAGGAACCCAGAAAACCCCTCCATTGTCGCCACGGGAGACCACCACTAAATATCACCCCGAGAACTGGTAACTAAAGAGAAGTGATGGGGGTGTTTTCAGGAGGAATTGTATTTTGGGGTGCACACCCACCCCTCCCTGATGAAGCTGGAGCCCTACTTCCAGAAGAACGAGGCTGAGTCTCGAGGGGGAGACAGAGCAATCCTAGGCACCAGGGCGTGGTGGGCTAAGGTGTGGACATTCAGAGGGGGCTAACCTCTCCACATGCATGGTGGAGGGGAGCTGGATGTCCTTACAGTGACCGATCACCACCTTGAGGTGACAAGGGGGAAGGGTAAATGCCCAGTGGGCCCATTTCTCCATCTCTGGCCAGCTTCAGTGGGGACACCCAGGCCCCGAGGCAACATGCAGATCGCAGTGATACCTGCCAATTCTCTTGCCTGAATCCTTCAGGTTTGGTCCAGCAGGCTTCAGGTCCAGTGCCCAGCTTATGAGGGACATGGGGTGAGGGGAACAAGCTGAGCCACCATGAAGAGGCCATCAGACAGTCTGAGGCAGGACATTCTGCAGGGCTGGACTGACAGATTTGCTCCCATGCCATGTAGGATCCACCTCCCATCCTGCAGCTGGGGGCCATGTGCTCTTATCTCACGGTTCCGTGGGCCAGACGCTGGCGTGGCTGAGCTCTGGTCTCTGCTGAGGGTCTCGTGAGGCAGAAGGCCAAGAATCAGTGGGCTGGGCTCTCACCCCGAGCTCTGGAGAAGAAGGCGCTTCTATGTTGATTGTGGCTCCCCAGAGGACAGAGGCCCAGAGGCCAACAGGCTACGTTTGGTCCCCAGGTGCCTGAGAGGGTCTGCAGGGAGTCGGCTTGCTGGCCATGGAGGCCATGAAGTCCCTGGCAGGCTGTCTGCAGGCTGGCGACCCTGGGTGTTGGCTGCAAGGTTCAGTCCAAGTCCGAAGCCCTTGAGAATCTCTGTCACCTCACGGCACAGCTCTTCGCCCGTCGGTGTAGAATCACCCTGATTTTTGGTTTTGAAGTTCTTTTCTATTTCTTCTTTTTTTTCTATTTTTCTTTTCTCCCCTCTTCTCTCTCCTCTCTCTCTCTCTCTCTCTCTCTCTCTCTCTCTCTCTCTCTCTCTCTCTCTCCCCTTCCTTTCTTCCTTTCTTTCTTTTCTTCTCCTTCTCCTCCTGTCCTCCTTCTCTTCCACCTCCTCCTCCTCCTTCTTCAGTAGAACTGGCAGGGCGAACCCAGAGCCTCACACATACTTTGCAAGTGTTCTACCACTAGGCTGCGCCCCAAGCCTCCTTTTTTATTTGTCATCTTGAGACAGGCTCTTGCTAAGTTATGCAAGCTACCTCTAGTCTTGAACTCAAGATCCTCCTGCCTCCGCCTCCCCTGTTGCTGGGATTCCAGGTGTGCAGTGCTGCCCCTAGCTGCTCTTCGGTTTTCTTTTGAAGTAGTAAACTATGCATAACATAAGATTTACCTTTATAACCACTTTTTGCCTCTTTTTTTTTTTTTTTTTTTTTTTTTTTTGTGGTCCTGGGGCTAGACGCCCAGGCCTCCCACATGTTAGGCAAGCACTCTGTCACTGAGCTATGCCCCAGCCCTTTGCCTCTCTTTTCCTATAAGGACACTTGTGACTGCATCTCAGGCCCACTAGGATAATCTCTCCATCTCCCCCTCACTGAATCACATCCTCAAAGTCATACAAAGTCACAGTCTTAGGTTTTAGGGATCCGGACTGAGAACATCTGCCATGGTTTGAATAGTGTCCCTCAGAGGTCATGAGCTTTAACGTCCAGCTGGTGGCGCTGTCCGTGGAGGTTCTGAGGCTTTGGGAGGTGGGTCTAGCTTGGTAGAAGTGACATCACTGGGGATGGCTCTTTGGAGGTCCCCCACCCACCTGAGGCCAGAGTCTCTCTCCCCCTCTGGTCTTGGTCGGCCATGCTGTGAGGACATTTGCCACAGGTCCTGCCACTGCCACCCCCTCACCTGGCCTGCCCTTGTGGCCTGATTCTCTTTAACTGTGAGCTCCCAATAAACCTCTTCCCCCCTAAGTTTGGGTTGTTTTTTTCTGCTACAGTGACCACAGCTGCCTCCTATAGAAATTTGTCACCAGAGAGTGGGGTCGTTGCTGTGCAGAAACTGAACCATGGGGTTCTTGGGCCCTTGGAACTTGTTTGAGGGAGGAGTTTGGAAGAGCTTGGAAATGTGGGCAAGAGAGGTCCTGGAGGGCTGGAGGGACAGTTCTGGGGAGAGTGAGGAAGACTAGAAAGCTGCTGCCAATAGAAATGCAGACGGGGCTCATGTGGGGACTCTGCTGGACACTGGACGAGAGCGAATCATGCTGTATGCTGGTAAAGAGGTTGTCTGCGTTTTGTTCATGCGCTAAAGATTTGAGCGAGGCTGAATGGGAAAGATAGGAGCTAACCAACTTGGCTGAAGAAATATTATGAAGTCGGCAAGATATGGGGGGCACGGCTTAGTGACTGCTTGCTGCCTTCAGCAAGGTTTATGGAAAAATAGAGAAAACGGCCAAACAAGGAGATCGAAAAATATGTGGCCTGTCTAAGGTTACCGTGGGCAGGGCTGGTTTGGGCCAAGAGGCCTTGCTTGTTAAAGAGATGAGCTGCAGTGAAAGGAAACCTTGGACTTGCTACAGACCCATCTTTCCTTTCTGTGCCCCCGTTCCAGTTCCACCCTTTTGAAATGAGAACCGTGAAGTTCAAGGATTTTGAAACCAAGGCACAGTGCAGCCCCCTGAGAGGTCCCACTGGCTCTCTCCCTCCAGCCCTGCTGTGGACTGACTGCTTGTTGTTGTTAGGTGCTGTCGAGTTGGTGTCCGACTCATAGTGACGCTATGGACAACAGGAGAAACACTATTGTCAGTGCTTCTCTGCTATTCATAGGGTTTTCAATGGCGGATTGATTTTTGGGAGGGGGTTGCTGGGTTCTTCTCCCAAGCCTACAGCACCTGGTGTTCCCAGGCGGTCTCCCATCCAAGTACTAACCAGGCCCGACCCTGCTTAGCTTCTGAGATTTGACGGGATCGGATGCCACAGGGCTGCGGCTGCAGGAGGTGCGTGGGGAATCATAGGGAGTTGGGACCTGACACCCACATCGGCCATGGTTTCCGTGAGGCAGTGTGTGCTGGCTCCCTGCTTACTGGGCATCTGAGTTCCGTTTCAAGCCCCTGGGGTGTGGGCTTAGGGGCAAAGTACTGTGCCCAGCTGGGCCAGTCCTGCGGACAAGATGAGGGGCACGGGCCTGGAACAGCCGGATTTGCCCTCGGCTATCTCTAAATGTCTTCAGTGTGGGCCCCAGGGGGGCAGCTGTCCTGCCACCTGAGGGAGAATGGGGCCCCAGGGCACTGGTCTGCATCCTTGGCCCCATGGAAGGATGGCCCACGCTCCACAGCCCGTGCACACCACGTACGACTCCCTCTCACTGCCTGTTCTCATCCTTCTGTCCCTCCACCCCCCCCAGCATTGACACCACCTCCCCTGGCCACCAGGGCTGAGCAGTGGCCCAAGTCTGGGAGCCCATGCCCGGCAGGATCACAAGGAGGCGGGGGTGGCCTTCTCTGTAGAGCTCCCCACATCACCACCCCACACCAGAGGGTCACCTGGCCTGTCCACCTCCCACCCGGACGCAGGGCCACCCCCAGGCTCTGATCCCTGTTAGGGACCCTAGGGGACAATGTGGGGGCAGGCCTGGCCCCGGCTCCTCCCACTGCTGAGTGAGGAGACGTGGGCAAAGCAGCCCTCACCTGGACAGTGACCGGGAAAGTCCCAGTGTGCATTGCACTCACACAGCACCCTGAGAGGGCACGGAATAGTCCAGAACGTTTGGGACCCCAGCCCCACCCTTCTGCTCAAACTAGACCTTGCTTCAATCTTGCAGCTGGCACAGAGGGACGGCAGGACAAAGTACACACTGGGCTCCCACAGTCCATGCAGCCCAGGCCTCCCCCACCGCTGACCCCCAGCTTGGGTCAGGGCTGTCTCCCTGGCCAGCTGCCTCCTCCAAGGCCTGCGGGTTCGCCCTGGAGAGGCCCCAGCCTGGGCAGAGCGAGGAGAGGGCCAGGGGCAGCAGCAGGATTCCACTTGGTCCCTGCCTGACCAGTGACTCATGCAGAGCCACCAGCCCAGCCCTGTCCCTCAGCCAGGCCTGTGCAAGCGGAAGGCAGGTTCCAGGTGGAGGTTTAAATACAGTTCCCAGGGAGGCCGTGTGGCTGGCACGTCCCTGAGCTCAGAAGCCCTGGGCAGGACGAAGGTCAGGCACCCAGTGATGGTGGGAGGGGCAGGAGTGGGGACACCCAGCCTGCTCCAGGGCCAGGTGCCTGGGTTCTGGTCCCGCCTTGGAGCCTGGTGGGCCTGGGTGGGGCACATGGTCACTCCACACTGTCCTCTGCGGGGGCAGCTCCCATTGCATGTCCCATCGGCCCACATGAAACCTGCTCATGGCACAGGAGAGGCCCCAGCCAGCCAGGCAGCTCAGGCCCTTGCTGGACCTGAGGCCCTGGGGCGCCACTTCTCAGCCCCTGTGCTCCTGTCCTGCCACACCCACCTCCACCCTCACCCCCAGAAACTCCCTGCCTCTTTCTCAAATTGCCACTGCTGCTATTGGCTGTCTGCCTGGCAGACCCTCAGCTGGGAGTGGCCCCTTATCAAAGGCTCCTCCCTGGGTCAAGCTGGCCTTGCCCTCCCCTCCCAGGTCTTCTCCCATTTCAAGGCCACAGCCATGCCTGCCACTATACCTGTCAGTGGGACAGTGGGGCCAGGAGGGCTTCTAGGCAGGGCCTGAGAAAGGAGCGGGGTGAGGCAGGGGTAGGCGGCCCATCCTAGCATCCCCAGAGTATCCCCAAAGGACCCCCAAGTTCTTCCTAGAGCTGCTAAGGCCTTGAATCACAAGCTCAGGCCCGGCACCCTTTGGGTATCTACAGCGGGTTCTGGGGCCTAGAGAGCCATTAATTGTCCTGGGGGGCATCCAGTGTGCTGGGTGCAGGTAGGGCCACGGGTGGAGGCAGAACCTCAGCTCCCCACTCTGAGGCAGGCAGGGGCCAGGCTGGGCAGGGAGAATAGGAGGAGAGGTGTGGGGTGGGAGGATGATGGAGGCAGACCCTGGACCCCAGGGGAAGGCAGGCAGGCAGAGCAGGTGGGGAGGGCACGTGGCAGCATCCAACAATCCAGGCACCTGGCAGTGGGCAGGGAGGATGGGACTTCCCTTAATACCTGGTTCCGCCTTGTCAGTAGGGCAGTGCTGTCAGCCCAGTGCCCAGCCCAGCACCAAGCTGCTCAGCTGTCAGCCCAGCCTTGAGTCCAGCGCCTAACCCAGTGCCCAGCTGCTCAGCTGTCAGCCCAGCCTTGAGTCCAGTGCCTAACCCAGCACCCAGCCACTCAGTTGTCAGCCCAGCCCCCAGTCCAGCACCTAGCCCAGCACCCAACCCAGTGGCCAGCCCAGCTCCCAGCCCAGTGCCCAGCCCAGCTCCCAGCTACTCAGCTGTCAGCCCAGCCTCGAGTCCAGTGCCTAACCCAGCACCCAGCCACTCAGTTGTTAGCCCAGCCCCCAGTCCAGTGCCCAGCCCAGCTCCCAGCCCAGCATCCAGCCCAGCTCCCTGTTCAGCACCTAGCCAGCTAGCTGCCAGCCCAGCTCCCAGCCCAGCGCCCAGCCCAGCTCCCAGCCCAGCGTCCAGCCCAGCTCCCTGTTCAGCACCTAGCCAGCTAGCTGCCAGCCCAGCTCCCAGCCCAGCGCCCAGCCGCTCAGCTGTCAGTCCCATCCCCAGCGCAGCTCCTAACCTAGCTGCCGGCCGCTCAGCTGTCAGCCATCACAGTGAGTGGCTCTCAGGGAGCTGAGGTTCCTGGAGACGCCCTGCCTCGACTCCTGCCTGGAAGCCTGCCAGGCCTGTGGCCCACAGGAGGCCTGGCCCACTTCAGTTCCACAGGCAGTGCAGTGCTGGGGGAGGGTCTGGGGCCGTCCTCTCATGGACTCCTGTCCCCCACCCTGGCAGTGCTGGCTCTGCCTGGCGTCCCACACCTCACTGTGTGAGAGACCACTCAGTGCTGACACCTCTAGACAAGCAAGACGACCCCCCTAGAAGTCAGTTCTGTTGTTAGAAGCTTGGGGGACAGCTGCGCCATCCCAGGACCCCTGGGGCCTCGGACTCTGAGGAGGCCTCCCCTGGAGTCGGGGCTGAGGCAGCACTGGCAAAGCCAGAGGCAGGCCCCTCTCTCCTGCCTGGAGCCCAGCACTGCCCCCGCCCACCCGGCCTGAGCTCAGAGGAAGACTCCAACTGCACCCCCACCTGTGACTTGGGTGGCCCCCGGGCTGGGCCTGCATGGCAGGCCAGGAGGTGGCCACTGCTGGGTCCTGTCTCCCCACCAGAGCCCCTTCTAAGTCCAGTGTGGCCACTCTGCCCCTTCAGGAGATGCGCCTGGAGGTGGCCGTCCCTGTGTCCCACACCCACCTCACGGACCAAGCCCGCCCCCCTCTTTCCCAAGACTCATCTGCCCATTACAGAGCAAGGACAGGACTCGAGAACAGCCACCCTGTGAGGACAAAACCCCTGCCCTGCTGCCCCCACAAGCCTCCCTTCCGGGGCTGTAGGAGGAGCCAGGTCTATGGCCCCCAGGACCCTGATGCTCCTGGGTTTCCAGGGCAGGCAGCAGGGGCAGCTCTAGCTAGGGAGAGCCTGGGCCTCCTGGTACAGCCCCTGGGCCTGAGGCCGGGGCGGTGAGACACCTGGGAGGGGACAGGGCACCCAGAGCCTCGGCCTGGAAAGGCCCAGCTGGCTCCCTCTGAGCGCTGCTTCCCAGGAGCTCCAGGACGCGGCTGGCGGGTGAGGGTCCATCTGGGCACAGGGTTGAGCTCCCAACTCTGCCCCCTCCCCAGGCGGTGCTGATGCTCAGCCCCCTGGGAGAGGCCAGGCTGATGCATGGCCTCACTTGCCCACGTGGGCGGCTGAGCTCCGCCCTCCCCAAGGCCGCTGAGGCTGTGGTGACTCACCGCAGTGGCTTTATCTCCCTGGAGAGCAGGAAGCCCTTGGCCCTCCCTGCCTGGTCACAGCCTGCCCGGAATCAGGGTACAGCTCCCTGCTCACCACACAGAGCCTGCCCAGGGGCACAGCGGGCTGGGGCAGCGCTGTGCTGAGCCTCTGCCCTGGCTGGGACATGTGCTGCCTACCCCAGGCCCACAGAGGGGCAGCAAGAGCAAGCACGGCTTACACCTCCCTCAGATGCCCTGGCTGGGACCCCTGACCCAGGCCCTGCGCTGCTCCATCCTCTCACGCTGGCCCTCCACCTGCCACCCCACAGCCCCGCCACTTTCTCCTTTCAAAGCCCTGGAGAGCTCCCGAAAGCCTGCTGGACACACTTGGGCCTGCAGGTGGGCAGGTGGACCCTCTGGCCACCCCATGCCCTTGAAGACCTTGAGCCCCCCTCCTCCCTCCCAGCCTCTCACCATCATACTGTGGAAGGACCTGCCCGGCCCCATCCTCCACTCTGGGGTCAGTAACAGTGTGTGGGGTTGGGGCAGTGTCACTGATGAGAGAGGAGGGTGAGGCCACCGAGTGGGAGCGGCACAGGCCCTCGGGCCCATGTCACGAGGACCAAGAGGGAGCTTCCCACAGCCTCTGTCCTCCACCTTCTGCCCCGCAGCTTGTGGTCTATTCGCAGAGCCAGGAATGACACAGAAGGGGCCCAGGTGATCTCAGGACCCCAGCACGGCAGCCCTGGCCCCCCGCATCCTGGTTTCTTGCATCATCTGCCCTTAATGAGACCTAGGGGTTCAAAGAGGAACATTCTAGAATCACAGCAACATGAGACGGGGAAGGCCAGGCTCAGCCAGCCTGCAGCAGACACCAAAGCAGCCCTCTAGGACAGAGATGGCTTGAGAGGAGTGAAAGGAGACTTCTGAGGGGCAGGGGGTCCTTTCAGAGCGGCAGCAACGCTTGGTGTCAGACAGTGGTGGGCGCTGCACAATGCTGAGGATGTGCCCAACGTCACTGATGTGTTTTATGTGTCACATATTTTACCAATTTAAAAAACAACACACCGGTCTACAACTCGGTGACAATGGAACGTCCCATCCTCTGGGGCTAGGGACAGTTCTGTCCAGGCAGATGCAGACCACTCAACAGCTGGCAGCCAAAACCTTTGCCATCCTCGCCCAAAAATGGAGGGATGCAGCATTCCAACTACACCAACCATAGTCGCTGGCATCTGTCCAGCTGTCAGGCGGGCCAGGGCTCCATTCAGAGAGACAGGCGCTGTTCCGGGTCTGGCCCTGGCAGGTCCTCTCAAGGCTGCTGTTTTCCACAATTAACCAAGTCCCAGCCAAGCAGGCACCCAGGGGGTTGTGCTGACTTCTCAAGATGTCCAACACATGCACTGGGCCTCGGGAAGCCCCAGCTGTGCCCTGTGTGTGTTCTAGGCGGGTGGGAGAACCCCCAGCTAAGGACACAAGGGCCAGCCTGTCCGTCTCCTGCTTGCCCAGGCGGGGAGCCACTAGTCTCTTTACCAGGGCATCTGCCCTTAGATGGGTTTACTTACAGCTACAGCACTTTGTTCAGCAGACAAAAGATCACTGAGTTTAAAAAGAGCCTCTGAGGGACTCCTTGGTTCTAAGTGGATAAAGGCTTCGGATCCATCTCTCCTCCTGGCTGGACATGGTAAATACAAGTGGCCACCACGGGAGGTCTGGCAGGACACTGTATTCCCAGCAAGCAGAGAGATTTTCAAGATCACTCTTTTTTTTTTTTTTTTTTTTTTTTTTTTTATGGTACTGGGGGTTGAACCTAGGGCCTTGTGCTTCCATGCTCTGCAAGTGCTGGACCACTGAGCTGCACACCCAGCCCATTTTTTACTTTTTGAGACAGGGTCTCCCTAAGTTACGCAGACTGCCTCTGGTCTCAAATTTGCGATCCTTTTGCCTCCGCCTCCCGAGCCACTGGGATGACAGGCGTGCGCCACTGCGCCGGGTGATAAGATCACTCCTCTCATGCTATAGCAGCGCCACACACACAGTCCTGCACGCTGACCCTATGCACAAACACGACTTCTTTTCCAGCTGCAGTTAAGCAGTGGGTTGTTCTGACAGCTCCGTGCGTGTCCCGACAGGGTGCAGCCTCGTGTACTTTGTGTGCTAACTTGAATAATGCACTGTCAGGTGAAGCTGCTGCTGGGTCCTGGCTGCGGGGGTGGGCGGGGAGTGAGCCCTGCAGAAAGGGACAGAGCCGGCCCCAACACCCGCGCAAAGGGGTCGCTCCTGAGCCCAGCCCTGGGGCTCCAGCCCTCCTGAGTCCTCCGCTTACAGGCTTGAAAGCTGACAAAGTGGAACGCTGGGTGTTTACCCAAGACAGTTATTTGGGGAAAAGGCAGAGAGGAAAAGCAACATTTCTTTCCAGCTTCCTGCCAGCCCCTCCGCCCGAGAGTTACGCTCGCAGCTCGTTCCGCCAAGCCTTTCCCGAAAGACAAGTTCATTTTGCTTTCTTGCAGCAAAGATAATCTGAGGAGAGGCAACGCTGTCGCTCTGAATACGTGACCACGCGTGAGCATGAAGGACGCTGTCCCTCAATGAATAATGAATAAAGGAGCCCAGACTGCGTCCCGAGGACACCCGCCCTCAGCCCCACTGCGGTGCTCCGCCACGGGGCGCCTCTGGACCTGGCTTAGCCCGGCAATCAGCAGAGCAGTGGGGCTGCGGGGAGAGCAGAGACGCGCTGGGCACACCAGGGACCCCGAGTCGACCTCTGCTGAGAAGGCGCCCCGCGCCTTGCTCCAGGGCCCCTCCAGGGCAGATGCGCCCCCGCGCCCGCCCCCAAACTTCTCGGTCCGGGAAGCGGGGAAAGTTAAAGGGCGCGCGGCGGGGCGCAGGGCTCAGCACCACGGACAGCTCCGCGCGGCCCGGCCGCCCGGCCTACCTGTCGTCGTTCTGGAAGGGCTGCTCGCCCAGAAGCAAGTCCCGGAAGCGGTACCGCGGCGGCAAGGGCAGAACCTCCGTGTCCAGGTCGCTCATCCTGAGGCCGGCGGTGTCCGGGAGCACGTCTCCGCGGCCGCCGGCCCCCGCGCACGGCCGCCTGTGGGAACACGCCAGCGCCCCTCAGCCGCCCGCGCCCTCGCCGGACGCGCGCAGCCCCCCAACCGGGCGCGCCGCGCGGCCCTGCCCCCGCGACCCCCGGGGGCGGGGCACCTGCGGGGGCGGGGCTCTTGCCTCAGCCGCTGCAGGGCGTGCGAGGGTTAGGGAGCTGGGACTGGTCCCCCTAGGCTGGCGTGGGGACCCTCTCCTTCCCCGGACGCGGGGCCAGCCCGGCCCTCCCCGCCCCCACGGTCTGCTCCGGGGCCAGCTGCTCAGCCTTCCTTCAGAATCCAGAACAGGAATCTCGGCCCCAAAGACCTGCTCTCAGCCCCTGAAGCCCCCGAGTGGTGGAAGGTGGTGACTGACCAGGTGGCTGAAGAAGAGACCTGTGTTTGAGGCCCCCTGGGACCAAGCCCCTCAGGTCGGATTAGGTCTTGGGGGGTGAGGAGTCCAGCCCTTTGGGCCCCAAGCTACCCTTCCAGTGTCAACCAGACTCTGGGCTCACAGAGACCTCTGTGCTGTTCTCCAGGGCCACAGACCCCTGGCAGTGGCAGTGCATGGCTGTGGGAGCCACCCCGTGCGACTCCCTCACTTACAGTCTCACTAAGTTGCGCATTTTTTTACTTTTTTTTGAGACACGGTCTTGCTAAATTACACAGACTACCTCTGGTCTCGAACTTGCGATCCTCCTCCCTCTGCCTCCCGAGCCGCTGGGATTACAGGTGTGCACCACCATGCCTGGCACACCAGGAAGGCCCTGGTGGTCTGCAGTCTTGGGGGCCACAGATTTGTCCTCTAGCCTCTGACCTTTCCTATCTCCTGCTCCAGGCTCCCGGTTCTCAGCCTCCTGGGGCAGCAGCCCCTGGACCTCCAACAGGACCTCTCTGCCCTCTGAGCCAGAGGACAGCCGGGCACTGGACCTGGCAGAGCAGTTCACGTCTGTCAAGTGAGCAGACACTTGTCCTCTGCACTGCTGGGCCAGTGGAGCTGGGCATCGATGCTGGGGAGGGGCTCTGACCGGACCCCTGGGCTGCTGACTCCAGCCAGCAGCTGGGCTCCTCATCCTCTGGCATAGGCTGGGCTTCCAGGGGCATCTCAGCCCCTGGCCATCCTCGATGCTTCTCCCCGGCCCCCAGCCTCTCCTGCCCGACTGAGCAACACCCCCGCCATGTTCCTCCAAGAGCCAGGAGCCCAGGAAGGGCAGCCCATGGTGCATTATGTGGGTGTTCTTGGGGCTGAAGACTGGGGGCCAGGAGCTCTCCACCCTGTCCAGGCCTATGTGGTCTGTTGTGGCAGAAGGTGCTGACGGGACTCCCCTCCCTGTGCGTGGCTGGAGCTCTGGCCTTGGGGGCCACTCACCTGGGCGCCAGGTCCAGGGCAGGCTCTGGAGTCCCTGTCACCCTCACCTTGGAAAGTGAGCCCATTCCCCGGCCTCGCCACCCTACACAAGCACCAGGCGGGCAGGCACGGACTTGCCCATCCTCCAGGGGCTGAGGACGCGCTGACCCTCCCAGGCCGGGCCCGCCAGTGTTGACTGTCCCCTCGCTCCAGGTTGGGGATCTGGCAGAGTTTGAAGAATAACATTTTCTTAATTACATCAGGGTGGCCGTGCTGTTTTTCCTAGGTCACAAGCTGGCCGGGCAGTGGGGAGAACCCAGCAGGTGGGGAGCCACGGGGCGCCATGTTGAAAGAAAGAAGACAAATCGGGACTGGGAAGGACAAAGCGGGGGCTGTGTTTGCATTTTCTTATTTTGCCCCCCACCTTTTTTTGTGGTACTAGGGTTTGAACCCAGGGCCTTGCGCCTGCATGCTCTGCAAGTGTACTGAGCTGCACCCCCAGCCCATTTTTCTTACTTTTTGAGACAGGGTCTTGCTAAGTTACGCAGACTGCCTCTGGTCTTGAAATTGGGATCCTCCTGCCTCTGCCTCCCTAGCCTCTGGGATTACAGGCGTGTGCCACCACGCCCGGCTTGGTTTTGCCCTTTCTTATGGAAAATCTCTTTCAGTGGTAAAACCCAGAGAGGCCACTGGGTCTGCCCTGCTGCCCCTGCTGGACCCGCCTTTGGGCACACTGGGTTTTCTCTCTTGGCCTCAAGGTCCGGCCTTGGCGAGGCTCAGGGAAGAACTCAGGGGTGAGCCCCCCATTTGCTTCAGGGGGACACAGAGGAAGGAAGTGTGACGGGAGTCCAGAGACCTGCCCCACCCCCTCCCACTGTGCCTTGGGATGAAGGTCAGGGGCAGCCTGCCCTGGCTCCCTCGAGTGCTATTACGACCCGTGAGAGCACAGGCCGTGAATGGCCATCCGGCAGAGCTCCTGGCCTCCTGCCTGCTTCCTCAGGACACAGACTCCCCATGAACTTGACTGTTTGCTGTGCAGGCCAAGGGCCAGGGGCCCCCAGGCCTGTTGGAAAGGTGCCCATGGCAGGAAGGATGGGGCTGGCGGAGTCACAAAGGCTGGTGGCATGTCAGGGAAAGCTTTTGGTTACCCTGGGGCTGGGTGAGGCCCCTGAAGAGGTGGCCAGGGTGGGGCCAGAACACAGCTCTGGCCCAGCCACCAGGACCCTGATGCCTACACCTCCTGTTCACCTTCAACCCCTTCTGGGTGCGACCTGAGGCGGCCCCAGGAGGAACCCTGGAACCCAGACCATGCCATTTATCTTTCTGATTTTTGTGTGGCTGGCAGAAGGTTCCAACCTCCCCAGCCTCACTCCACACTCAGGACAAGGTGTGGAGTTCAACCTGTGGGGGGCGCTGCCCCTCCGCCAGGGCGGAGCCAACAGGACCCAGCGCTCCTCTCCCAGACAAGCCAGGGCAGCCCCGGACTCAGGCTGGAGAGCTGCCCACTCCTCAGGGCCTCCCTGGGATCCAGGGCAGCTGAGGGTCCTGAGGGCTGGAGCATGGCTCTGTTCATGGGTCAGTCCAGGCTGGGTGGCCCCAGGCAAGTCACTTCATCTCCCTGAGCCTGGGCTTCCTCATCTGGAGAATATACGTGTGCCTCCCATCCTTGAGCTGACCCTGAGCAGTAGGGGGATGGGAGCCCAGGGGTCAGCACTTGGCACGCACAGCCTTGAGTCGTGACTGCGTGAGAGTCATGCCCTGGGGCTGCCCTTTCCCACTCAGATGGAGGCCTCTTGGAGGAGCTCAGTCTTGGGGCTCAGGGGGCTTACAGTGCTTTGCAGAGGCCCCTCGGCCTGACCCACACCCATCCCCGAAAGCCACTCATTGCGGCCGACTGGAACTCTGCAGAGGGCAGGACGGCCTCTTCTCTGTCACTTGTCTGATGGAGCAACAGCTGTCTCCTCATGACCACCGAGACCACCAACACGGGTGTTTGCCCCTGGAAGGCAAAAGTGCCTGAGGCTTTTCCTTTCTCCCATCTCCGCCGGCGTCCCAAGGGCTGCAGGAGTCCATGCCCCTCAAGTGAGGGTCGCGAGTGAATTGTGTTTAGTATCTGTGTGCGCGGCAGCGCCGCCCATCGGAACATCCAGGCCGGACCGGGAGGCGCACGCCCCACATAGAGTTGGCCAAGGGGCCAAGCAACAGGGCCAAAGGAGAAGGCAGTGAGAGACATGCTTCTCCGTCACAGGCCCTCGGTCTCCTCTGGACGAGGAACACGAGGAGGCTGCCCAGTGCCCCACAGTGGATGCCTCACCTGGGCGCTGTGTTGGAAGAAAGGAGATGAATCGGGACTGGGAAGGGCAAAGCACGGGCTGTGCTCGCAGCTGGCAAAATCATCTACATGAGCACCCAAGGGGAATTCACTGAGAAATTGAGAGCAGATACGGGCCTCCATTAGTAAGGAAGCCAAGCCCCAGGCACCCATGAACTAAGAGCAGGAAGAGCGAGGGGCCGGAGACTGCTGCTGGGCAAACAGATCCCGCCAATGGCAGCTGCAGAGCACAAGAACCCAGGGCTCCGTCAGCCCACCTGGGGGCCACCTGATTTCCCCGCAGGTGGACTGTGAGCTGTCCCCAACAGAGGCAGCGGTCAGTTCCCCAGGGCCCAAAAGCCCATTGTCCATAAAATGGGCATCGTTAACTCCCATCAAGAGCACATCGTTAGTTTCTCAGAATCTGACAAACTATTTCAAAAATTCACACTGAGGAACAAATGAGCAGAAAAAGCCACAAGGATTGTGAACAAGAGGGAAGGGCCTCATCTTGCCAGCTGTCTGCACTGATTCACAGCCAGGGCTGTGACCCTCGGGGGCTGGCATAGAAAAGACAAAGAAGTGAGCGGGGTGGCCACACTTGTAACCCCAGCACTTGGGAGGCTTAGGTGGGAGGACTGTGATTTCCAGGCCAGCCTGGGCTACATATAGGGGGGAGAGAAAAGGGAAGAGAAAGGGGGCGGGGAGAACAAGGGGGGAGGGGAGGGAGAGAGAGAGAGAGAGAGAGAGAGAGAGAGAGAGAGAGAGAGAGAGAGAAAAGTAAAGAGAGGAAGACAAATCATGGCAGTACGCAGCATAGAGCCCTTGACAGAGCTCTGTCTGCATTAGGATTTGGGCCTGAGAAGGGAACAGGGGTGGAACCAGTTAGTCTATGGTGGACAATGGGCCAGAGCCATCCTCAAGCCTGGTGTATGCAATGAGCCTTGCCAGGTGGATGACAGTCTCCTCACTGATGAGGAGACAGGCACAGAGAGCCTAGGTAACTCACTGAGCCTTGCTGCTTACTTAGCCTAGTTATTTACTTAGCCTGACTACCTGTCCATTTGCCCTTGGCAGGGAACTTGGCTCTGCATCCTGTGCTCCTGATGGCCCTACCCAGCCGTGTGCCTTCTGTTGGATAAAACAAAATAAAATTAGGCCCACCTCACAGGCTGAAACCAAGGACAAGGTTGGAAGCAAGTGCAGGGAAATGTGGGAATTAAGGTCTTTAATACATGAAATCCCCAAAGCCATATATTTATAAACATTCCACAGCTGAATAAAATGTGGCTGTTTAACAAAAGGGCTGGGGTTTAGCTCAGTTGGTAGAGGGCTGCTCTGCACTCTCTGAGGACCAGGGTTTTATCCCCAGCACCACAAAAACAGGAGGAGGCCGTGGCAATCCACTCCCGAAGCAATCCTGAAACATCAGCTGTTGAAAACCCTATGAGGGTCGCTGTGAGTCAGACCCGACTCGACAGCACCTCGAAACATTTAACAAAGGACCCCATCCACAAATGAGAAGAACAACCAATCCAGGGAGAACATACCTGCAACGGGAGTCATGACCAGGACACAGCAACAATGCCTGCGAAGCTGCCAAGACAAGAAGCAACCCCAGTGGAAAGCGATACAGACTGGACAGGTGGCTGGACAAAGACAAGAACAGAACAGTAAGTGAGGAGCTTGAGACATCCTGCCTCCCTGACAAGTAGGGAAACTGGAACCCAGCTGCACGTGCCAGCAAACGTCAGTCTGTGCCTGTGGGGCACAAGGGCAGCTTGTCAGCCAGTGGCTGCTGGCCAGGAGCCATGTACTGATTGTGGCATTGCAATGGGTCCCTTCCATCTTAGAGCCCCTCCCTGGGGAGATCCTCAGCCTGTACCCTAGGAAGCCTGGGCATGGATGGTCACCACAGCCTTAGGAGGTATGATAAAAAAAAAAAAATACAGGGACTGTTGCTGCCAAGAGCCATCCAGCAGAAAGAGAGATCTTCAATACAAGAGCCAGTTGAGGAGCATGTTTAAAAGTGGCCCTAAATCACAGATCACAGACAACACTTCTGGTATAGTTATTTCTGTCAAATAAACATTATGGTGTGTCCTCATCCACCTCATTCACCAGATCTGGCACCACATGACTTCTGCCTCTTCCCCAAAATCAAAATGTCCATGAAAAGTAAACTTTTTTAAATGATTTTTTCTTTTCTTTTCTTTTTTTGCTCTTTTTCCCCTTTATTGGTAAATGTTGGTGGGGTACAGAGTAATACAGCATTTGCTTTTTCCATTATGCAACTATTATATCACTTTTGGTTACACTTTTATCAATTTACAAGGTTTATGGAATCTTCTGATAAAGACATAGTAAAACTCATATGTATATTTGGATTGGTTATGTTCCCCTATTTTTCCAATGTACTCATGAAGTTGCAACATTTACACTGAGATTATCCTCTCCCCCTTTATCCCTGTACATTTGTTCTCCTCCCCATCCCACCTTCTGCAATCTTTGCTTCTCTTTGCTAGTTCCCTCCCTCCTCCTTTCTACTCTTTATATATTGTCCTTTCTTTGCTAAGTTTAACTGTGCATTTTTATATATCAGCTATGTATAGGATTTTTTCTTCCTTTAAGATTCAGCTCCCACCTATGAGTGAGAACATATGGTATTTCTCTTTTTGAGCTTGTGTTCAGTCGCTTAAGATGATGTTCTCCAGTTCCATCCATTTTGGTGCAAATGACGTTATTTCATTTTTTTTTATTACTGAGTGATATTCCATTGTGTATATGTACCATAATTTTAAATTCATTCTTCTGTTGATGGGCACCTTGGTTGGTTCCATATCCTTGCTATTGTGAAAGTGTTGCATTGCATATGGAGATGCAGGTGTCTCTGAGGTATGATGACTCGTCTCCCTTTGGATATATTCCCAGTAGTGGTATAGCTGGGTCATGTGGCAGTTCTATTTTTAGTTTTCTGTGGTATCTCCATACTGATTTCCAGAGTGGTTGAACCAATTTACAGTCCCACCACCAATATAAGAGGGTTGCTTTTACTCCACATCCTCGCCAGCACTTGTTATTATTTGTTTTGTCCATCTTGGACATTCTTACTGGAGTGAGATGGAATCTGTGTTATTTTGATTTGCATTTCCTTAATGGCTAGGGACATTGAACACTTTTTCACGTGCTTTTTAGCCTTACAAAACTTCATTTGAGAACTATCTGTTCATTTCCTTTGCCCACTTGTGTACTGGGTTATTTGTTGTCTTGGGATTTGCTTTCTTGACTTCTTTGTAAATTCTAGAAATTAGACCTCTGTCGGATGTGTAGGATACAAAGATTTTCTCCCATTCAGTGGGTTCTTCCTTAACTCTGTTGATTATTTCCTTTGCTGGACAGAAGCTTTTTAATTTCATGTAATCCCATTTATCAACTCTTGGTGTGATATTCTGTGCAACTGAAGTCTTGTTAAAGAAATGCTTTCCTATGCCTATTTGTTGGAGAGTGTTTTCTACCTGTTCTTCTGGTAGTTTTAAGGTTTCTGGTTATGTGTTGAGGTCTTTTATCCATTTTGAGCTGACTCTTGTGCAAATTGAGAGGTACAGGTCTGTTTTCATTTTTCTGCAGATGGATATCCAAGTTTCACAATGCCATTTGTTGAAGAGGCTATCTTTTCTCCAATTTGTATTCTTAGCCCCTTGGTCAAAGATCAGGTGGCTGTAGTGCATGGGTGTATCTCTGGATTGACAATTCTGTTCTACTGGTCTTCAGGCCTATTTTTGTGCCAGTACCAAGCAATTTTGAAAGATAAACATTTTCAATCAGTTCAGTATGTTGAGACAGTCAAACACACACAACTAAAGACACTTATGAAAGAAGATTTCCAGAACTGCTTCAGGAAGTGGCAGGAACAATGGGATAAGTGTGTTTGAAGCCAGGGGAAGTATTTTAGGGGGATTAAGGGCAATGTTTGTTTTGCCACAAATTTTTAAAATTTAAACATTCACCATATTTTTGGATCACTTCTCATATTTGTAAAGGTGAACACAGCAAAAATCTAAATGTCCATAACTGAGGAAGGACTAACAGCTATGCCACAGATCCAGGTTTCCAACCATTGGTCTGTAGCCTGTTAGAAAGCAGGCTGCACAGAAAGAGCTAAGCAGTGGATGAGCAAAGCTTCTTCTGTATTTAGAGCCACTTCCCATCATGCACATTACCACCTTAGCTCTGCAGAAAATTTGTCTTCCATGGAGCCAGTCTCTGGCTGTGCCAGAAACGCTGGGGACTGCCACCCCAGGCCACTCTGTGAACTCTCAGGTCTCTAAATCCTTTTGAGCCTACGTGGACACACTGCTGCAATGCACACAGCCTTTTAATGGGATACCACTAAAAACCTAAGCACAGCCTCTTTTCAAGAACCCCAAAAGAGAAGGGGGTTTTCTTGGTACTCAGCTCACATGTGACACAGAGATCCCCCGCATGCACTGGCAACCACAGCTTTGGGGGAGGGTGGGGTTCCAGGGCAACATCTCATCTCATCTCATGGTGAAACACCCCTCCCTGGTTTCCCCAGGCCACAGTCCCGCCAGAGCTGTAGCCCTGGCCTCCTTTCTGGCTCTGGGAGCAGGTGGGGGTGGGTCAGAGGGAGGTGGAGCCTGATCCTCAGGACTGGCAGGTAAAGTCCAAGGAACAAACCTCTCCCTTACAGGGCTTCTTTTAAGAGGCTGATTGTTCTTAGTGCTCAAACTGACCATCCCAAGGGCTAGGGCGTGGCCACCTTCTGCTGAGCGGTGCAGGTCCTCTGCTGTGGTACATGTGCAGGCCACACTTGTCAAGGAGCTTGCAGAGTCATGTTTGACAAAGAGGTCGGGGTGGAGGGAGAGCAGCGTGCAAGCATGGCTGTGTGCACGTGTGCACCGATGCATGCATGGATGTGCGTGTGCACAGATATGCTTAGGAGCCATGCGTGCGTGTGCAGGGCACTGTGTGTGGATGTGTGCACACCTACACACGCATGCGCACATGGACATCATGTGCCTGTTTGTAAATGCCTGTGTGAACATGTGCACGTGGCGTGTGTGCTTCTGGGGGGCGGGCACGTGCGTGTGCCTCTGTGCTCATGGGCATCCTCACCCCGAGCCTGGGGGAGTCCTGCAGACAGCACCACAGTGTCACTGTGCTGGGGACAAATGAGTGCTGGGCTTGGTGCCCAGTGAGTGGGAAGTGGCAGTTCTTTGCTGACCACGGCAGAAAGACTAACTGCTTCCTGTGCCCAGCAGTTAAGCCAGAGCTGTTCAAGCTGCCAGGCTGCTGGGCAGGAAGCTGTCCCTGGGTGACATTCCCTCTCCCTAGGGGACGGGGCTTCATGTCCATGTCGTGGTGGCTGCTCACTGCCACCTCCTGAGACGCACGCCATGAGTTCCAGCAGATGAGGGGAAGAAAGGAAGGCTTGGCAGTGGGGGGACACAAGGCTCACCCCCAAAGGTGTGGGGAGGCAGAAGGGGGGCCCGTAATTCCTGCCCCTGTCCTGGCCATGGGCTCTCGCTGTCCCTCCCCAAGTGAGTGGGCATCGGCAGGCCCACAGGCCTGTCCATGTCTTTATCCCAGAGCCCAGTGCTCACCCTGAGGGCCCATGGCCCTTGTCCAGTCCTGGCCACAAGCCACATGCTGTCCTCCAGAGAAGCTGTCCATGTGCCCTGCCCCCCAGCCTGACCCTGTGGCGGCCTAGAGGTGCCTGATGCTCTGACGCAGGCAGTTCTCATGCTGGAGCCAGGCCAGCTGCCAGGGGCAGCCCAGCCCAGAGCCAGCATAGGGACCCTTGGGGCGGCCTGCCAAGGCAGCCTGGGGGAGGTTGCAAGGGGTTCTCCCCCCAACATGGGAGCCACTGAAAGGCACCTGTTCAGCCCGGAGAGAACCATGGGCCACACGTTTGGTCAGCTCTGGAGCCCTGGCCTTACCTGGACACTGAAGTGCAAGGGGGACAGCTGGCTCAGAGGTGCACTGCATTCTTGCCATCAAACCAACAGGCCAGTGCATCTCAGCCTCCCAGGAAGGACAGATGTCCCAAGCAGCAGTGGCAGCTGCCCCTTCGGAGCATGGCCTGGTGTCCCTGCCTCGTCCCTGCTGATCGCCTCTGTGAATGCTCCTGGAGGCTCCAGGCACTAGGAACCCGAGGCCCTTGGCAGCTGGCACCTGTCACAAGCTGTTGATAGCCCCTGTCCTCTATTGTGGCTCTGGGGGCAGTGCCACCTTCCACACAGGATGCCATATGCACAGGCTGAGCCCGATCTCTTGCGCTCATGCCCAAGTGCTTGCTGCCCCATGGGGGAAGGGCATGATGTCACACTGCCCTGAGGTGCCCAGAAGGGGGACAGCTGGGGGTGGTCAAAGGGGCAAAGTTGATAGAGCCAGGGCCACCTGAAGGGCATCTCTGGCAGCCAGGGCAGCTGCTACCTGCCTGGGCCCCACCTGCTCTCCTGCAGCCCTCGTGCTATTGCTCTGTGGTTGGTTAAGTTCCCCCCAATTGGCAGCTTCTTACCCCGAGCTGTGTCCCCTGGGGAACCACTCACCAGCCCAGAGGTTGGTGGCTACTCCCCCAAGGCAGCAACAGTGACCTGAGACCCCAGCGGGGAGGCTTGGGCCTTGGTATTTTCAACACAACTGCAGCATCACAGGCTGCCAAGACCCCGGGCACCAAGGACCCTTTGGTGAGAAGACACCTTGGGCTGGCTGGCACATCCTCTGGCCTCTAGGCTGAACTGCCTCATGCAGGACGTTGGCATGAGTGTCTACTCATAGGAAGGTCAATGGCAGGGAGCCGTGGAGGACAACTAGGGTCATGGGAGTGGCCCACACAGGCTCTCCCTCAAGTCCTTGCTAGTTCAGGCTGTGCTTGAGAGGCTGGCCCACCCCAGGATTTGTACCTCCTTGTGGGGCATCGCCCTGGCACTGGACTCGCTCTGGCTGTGAGCGGGAACCAGCTGCTGAAGACCCGCTGTCTCGTGAGGGTGAGCTGAGCACCGGAGAACCGCACAGCCGGAAAGGAGGCTTATGCCCATGGCTGCTCTGAGAAGCCTTGAGAAAGGCAGGCTCAGAGGCTGATGCCCATGGCGGCTCCTTGCTTCTTTCTTCCCAGTGAAGACGCCAACTCCAAGTGCTCTGCTCCAACAGCTCTTTATTGCTTCGTCTGTCGTTGATGGAATGGACTCTGACTGCTCCATGTACCACCCTTATATCCTCTTCAGGGGCTAGCCAGGGACCAATCAGATGTAGTCACCCCACACAGGTCTTGGCCAATCAGAGGGGATATGCAAATTTGGGTTTGTAAAAGTGGCCAATCGGGGGTGGTTCCCGAATGGTCCAATCATGAGCCATTTGGTGGTTTGGAAACAGCCAATCAGGTGTCGAAGGGTCTGAGGAAAGGGATTGGATGCCAGTGCCCTCTTTAGAAGCTCAAGGACCTGGAGTTCCTGGATGTAGGGCAAAGGTTATTGCCTGGGGAACAAGCCTCAGACCTCCAAGTGGGCCTAGATAGGCCCCAGGGCAAACTGCCTCTCTAGGCAGTGCCCTACACCTCCTCCCAAGGTAATCAAAAGACGACCAGAGAAAAATTGCAAAGGAGGAGAAAAAAACTAACAGACAGGAGTCTGATATGATCTCATCTGCGATCAAAGAAAAGTTTAAAACAACAAACGGATACTGTCTGTGCCCACAGCTAGTAAAAACTGCAGAACCAGAAGTCCCTGCGTGGGCTGAGGGAAGAGGTGCTGCCACTTCTTGCATGTGGGCTTGGGGGCTCGCGGCCACTTGTACCCTGGGCACCAGTGGGATGGGGGCTGGTCCTGCCTCTGGGGCTCTGTGTGGCAAAAGCATTAACAATGCTTGGGTCTTTGGGTCTGGCAATTTCTCTCTTAAGAATCCACATCAGCAAAATAACTACCAAAGGCTCAGCTCTGGATGAGTCCCTGCGGGAACCGCTGGATGCCTGGAGCCAACTCCATGGTTCTGTGGGCGCCACTGACCTGTGGTGTCACCATCAGCCTCAAAGCACCACCACACAAGGCTGGTGCTCTCACTCCTGTCTTACAGACAGGCAAACTGAGGCTGCAAGGAATGATGTGATTTGCCAGGCTCATACAGCAACCGAGTCTCCGTGACGGACAGGCCAGGCTTGCAGCTGCAGCTCCCAGGGCCTTCCAGGTCCCTCTGCTCCTCTCATTCCTAGTGATTCCCAAGGGGTTCCATCCTAACCCCAGGCCAGATTGAGAGCCTCCTCCATCTCCGATGCCCACCTTTGCTCCTGTGAGGCCGGCCTCCTTGCCCACCTTCCCTTTGTTCCTGTTCTAGGGACAGCTGCCAGGCCCTCCCGAGAAAGGCCTACCCCGGCACTCAGGCCCAGGGGAGTTCCCCCCTTGCCTGCCTCTGGCTTTTCTCTCTCTTTTTTTTTTTTTTTTTTTGAGACAGGGTCTCACTATGTTGCCCAGGCTGGCCTCTCACTCCTTGGGCTCAAACTATCCTCCCACTGCAGCCTCCTGAGCAGCTGGGACCACAGGCCTATGCCACCATGCCCAGGGTCTGTCCTTTCCTTAAATGCACCAGTGCCAAACACTGGCCTCACCTCCTGGAGCCAACCTAACTCTCAGGCCCAGCTCTGGGCAGGCCAGGCACCCCCTTCCCCGGACTCATGGTGGGTGGCATCATGGTCACACAGTTGGCTGGTACGTCCCTCCTGGCCACCTCCAGCTCTTACAGACGCTCAAGGTGTGGACCCCAGGCTCTTGGCACACACGGGTCAGCAGGCTGTGTGTGCACTAGGCACGCGGGTTCACCTCCAGGGGGTGTGTGCCCCTAGTTGGCATGCCTCAGCCACTGCACTTTCCTACTTCTGAGAAACCGCTGGCTGTGTGTGGGGACACAGAATAACCACCTCCCCAGGGCTGGCAGCTCCAAGAGCAGGACCTGCAAACCCTGCCAGTACCCCTGGGAGGCTGGTCCAGAAACTCCAGGGGAGAACTGGGGAGTCCTGCAGGAATCCCTCAGGGCGGATGGGAGTCGTGAGGACAAAGCACAATGCCCCGTAGGGGACATTGGCCGTGGACAGGATATAGACGGCAGGCAGGCAAGGAGTGGGCAGCACCTGCCGCCGGCCCTCAACAGCAATAGCCCGCTGCCCCTGCTTACTCAACTCTATTCTTCTGAGCTGCTGCTGAAGCCCCCCAGGCCCAAGGCAGAGCCCTGAGAGCCCGCTACCTGCCAGGCTGGCTGTCCCTCCTGCCAGCTAGGGCTGGGCCACTCCAAGGCCCTCCAACCTCTCCAGGGGGCCTGAGCCACTTCCTGCTGCGCTGCAGGCACTGTTCCCTGACACAGGCCTGGAGGGCAGACCAGGCACACACCCTGGCCCAACGCCAAGGCTGAGCTCCCTGCCCTGGCCATCTGGCCTCAGAGGGTCCTGTGACCACTGGGAGCAGGGCTGGTAGAAAGCTGCAGTTCCAGGAAAGCCTGGGGGGCTCTGGCAGGAAGAGGACCATGGGGGAACTCAACAGAGATGCACTGGTTCTGGGACAGCCCTGCCATACCATGCCCTCTGCCACAGCAGCTGCTGCCTGTAGGGCAGAAGCAGCCACACCAAGAAAGGGCACTCGGCCACCCTCCTGGTGGGATGGGGTCCAGGGGCTGAGGAGGTGGCAGGGTCCGGGGCTAAACAGCTGGGGGCTCAGGTGGGGAGAAGCTTGGAGGCAGGAAAAGAAGGCAAGAAAATGGGGTGGGGATAGACTCCTCTAAGCAGGAGGGTGGGAGCTCCTCTTGATCCCCATTTCTCAGCCTCGCAGCCCGGGGCCGGTACACCCCTGGGTTAGGGCTGGGCAGACGTCGGGGGTGGGCTGTCTCAGCACCTCCTCCTCCACCCCACAGCACTGCAGCTTGTTACTTAGCATGTATAAAAGATAGAAACCGGCCAGGCGCAGTAGTGCATGCCTGTAATCCCTGTGACTTGGGAGGCAGAGGCAGGATGATCATGAGTTCGAGGCTAGAGGAAGCCTGCATAATTTTGCAAGACTGCCACAAAATAAAAAGTAAAAAATGAGTTAGACCTGCAGCTCAGGGGTAAGGCACTTGCAAAGCATGGATGAGGCCCTAGGTTCAACTCCTGATTCAGAAGAAAGAAAAAATGAAAGGAAGGAAAGAAAAGAGAAAAGAGAAAAGAAAAATGAACACATTAGAGGCCCTAGGTTCAACCCCTAGTACAGGGGGAAAAAAGAAAGAAAGAAAGAAAGAAAGAAAGAAAGAAAGAAAGAGGAACGAAAAGGAAAAGAGAAAAGAAAAGAAAAATGAACACATTAGAGGCCCTAGGTTCAACCCCTAGTACAGATAAAAAAGAAACAAAGAAAAAGGAAAGGAAGCCGGCGTGGTGGCGCACGCCTGTAATCCCAGCGACTTGGGAGGTGGAGGCAGGAGGATCACAAGTTTGAGACCAGAGGCAGTCTGCGTAATTTAGGGAGATCCTGTCTCAAAAAGTAAAAAAATGGGCTGGGGGTGCAGCTCAGTGGTCCAGCACTTGCAAAGCATGCAGGCGAGAGGCCCTGGGTTCAACCCCAGTACCACAAAAAAAAAAAAAAAAAAAAAAAGGAAAGGAAAAGAGAAAACAAAAAAAGAAAGACAAACACAGCAGAGGCCCTGGAGGCAGAACTCCCAGCTCCCACCCGCAGCTCCGCTTGAGGAGGTTTTTCCTCTTCCATGCCAAGGCCACCCAAGGCTCAGCTCCCTGTCACCCGCTTTGGAGGTCCTCACCCAGACTTCCTGACCCCCCCCCCAGCCCTGGACATGGCTCCTCCTGCAGAGTGACCAGGGATCTCAAGGACAGAGGCCAGCTCAGGCCAGTGGAGAGGGCGGCCCCTGGCGGGTGGACGGTGCCGGGTGGAAGATGTCTCTAGGCCTGGGAGTCTGCAGGCACAGCACTGACCTGAACCAGAGCAGGCAGTGAGGCCAGAGCTGGACAGCCAGGGAGGGCGACAGGGATCAGATGCTGGCGTCCCTCACTCTGTGTTTGACAGACACGGAGTGGTCACAAGAGGTCCAGGCCTCACCACTTCCCAAGGACACCACCAAGTGGGCTGCCCACGTTCAGAGCGCACGCTCCTGGTGCCGAGCTGTCCCCGGCGTCCTCAGGTGTGTTCCCAGCTCTCAAGGCCCAGCTGGAAACCTGCCCTCCGGAGCCTCATCCCTCACCAGAGAGGGCCCTTGAAGACTGTCTGCCCTGCTCCTCAAGCCACACCCCGAGTGCCACAGAGGACATGTCAAGTGTGCTCAGCTCCCTGCTCCCTGGGCCTCAGGATGGCGGAGATCAGCGGCACCCAGAGGACAGGAAGCCCAGCAGGGAAGTACACAAGCTCTACCCAGGGTCCCCGGAGGCCGGCTCCGGGCACACGGTGAGGGGCAGCAGGGCCATCCTCAGCGGGCTTTGGGGAGAGGGCACTGGAACCAGGACCAGCCGACAAGGTCAGCTGCCCTGGCCTCCTGGACACCCCACCAGCACTGCCTCCCTGTGCTGACACTGGTCACTTGGGTGGGCATGAGCTGTGTGGCACCAAAGGCTACTGCGCTGGGAGGGCTGGCTCCCTGGAAGCCCTTCCCAGTCGACTGTGTCCCACAGGGACCCGGAAAGAAGAGACCAACGGAAAATCACCAAGTGACTGGACCCCAGAGCGCTCTCTTCTGACAGCTCACTCCCGCACCCTGCCCAGGGGAGGAGGGGGTGCGTTGGAAACTCCCTACGGGTTGGGGTGCCTTCATCCCAGGATTGCCTTTCTCACGTGGGAGCCTCCCCTGGGCCCTCCCCAAGCACCGCAGGCCCCTGGGCACGTGGGCCAGAGCCCCTTACATCGCCTGCCCCACACGGCAGGAGAGGCTCAGAGCCCCCACCCAGGGACGGCAGAGAAGGGCCACCTTCGCTCCCAGGCCTTGGACAGACGCCCACCGCCCCAGCAAGCGCGGCCCCACCCCAGGGGCACCCGTGTTCCCCACGGCGGCCAGGGAGGGCGCTCGCGAGTCCTGGGGCTGAGAGGCCCTGGAGGGTGCGAAGGCAGTGATGGGGTCTTCGCACCAGCCCAGGCGCGGGTCTTCCCGCGCGGCACGGAGCGCACAGCAGCCTGGGCCTGGGGGCGCATTGACCAGGTTGATGTAGCCGTGGTGCGCCCTGGGTAGACGCTCAGGGCTGCGCACCCCGTTGGGGAGCAGCATGAGGGCCGCGCGGCTCGGACCTGCGCCGAGGTACAATCGCGTCTGCAGCCGCTACCGCCCTTTTCCTGGTTTTGCCCCAAGCACTTAGCATTTTCTTTCTTTTTTTCTTCCTCCAGCTCCCCCAGACTGTGGGAGAACCAGGGAGGTTCCAAGGTCTTGGCTCGTGCGTCTGTCCGCGCGCGCCCCCTGCCGGCCGCACCCGGACTGCAGCTAACCCAGGATGAGACCCCCGCAGGGGTCGGGGATCTGCCCTCATCCCCCCCACCCCGACCCGGAAAACCACGTTGTTGTTGTTGTTAGGTGCCGTGGAGTCGTGTCCGACTCATAACGACCCTCACAGGGTTTTCAATGGCTGTTTCAGGATTGCCTTGGGAGTGGATTGTCAGGCCCTTCACCCATTTTTGAGGTGCTGGGAATTGAACTCGGGACCTCAGAGACTGCAGTGCAGCGCTCTACCCACTGAGCTAAATCCCAGCCCGGAAAACCATGAGGGGCTCCTTAATCGGGGGGAGGGTTCGATCCCACAGGGGCCTGCGCGGGGAGCAGGGGTCTCCTGGCCCTTTGCGTTTCAAATGGGCACGCGCCGTGAAGACCTCGCACTGCCGCCCTGCCAGCCACCTGTGCCACGTGGCGGCTGATTAAGACCTCCGGACCGCACCAACCGCCCCTCCAGACCCACTTAGCCGCTGGGCTGGGAATGAGCGGGGAGGAAGCATTATGGGGCTCCAGGGATGCTCCCACCCCACACCCCAGGGGCAGCTGCGGGAGGGGGCAGGCAGTGGAGCTGGGCCTGAGGCAGAGAGAGCCTGACCCAGGCAGGGCCAGGGGAGGTGGGCTGACCCTCATGGAGGAGTTGGGGTGGCGGTGGGGGGCAGGCGCCTCCCGGTTCTGGAGACCCAGCAGGGTGGAGCTGGTGCCCCCTCCCCTGCCAGAGAAAGACCCGGGGCGGACGTGCGCAAGGCAAGTGGGCACCGTCCAGTCCTCCCAGGCCCGGCGCCGTCCCATAGGTCTCTGCCAGGCAGCACGCGGACCAGCCCCGGCTCCCACAGGGCAGGGAGCCCGCGCAGGGTAGAGCACATGGCTCCAGGTCAGCGGGCTCAAAGACCACGAGTGCGCGCTTTCGCTTTCTAGCAATTTCTCCAGGGGAGGAACCGGGTCTGACGCAAGGCGGAGCGCCTGGGAAAGCCCCACGTGGCGGGGGCGGGACGCGCGCGGGCGAATCAAGCGCGGTGGGGGCGGGGCGTCAGGTGCTGCGTGGGCGGGGAGCCCGTGGCTGTGGGTGGAGCGCCGTGGGAGGACGAGGCTGGAGGACGCGCCGGCGGCTGGGTGTGCGGGTGTCCTGTGTTGCTCCCTTGCAGCTTCGCAAATATGGCATCCCAGGGCTTTGACCCCGCGGCTGGGAACCCACGAGTCCCCAGTTTTGAGGGACGCAGGTGAAGAATTGAGCGGGGAGCTCCCATTCTCACCCTGCTTGGCCCACCTGGGACGGGGAGGGAGGTGCCCCGTTGGCCCCGCTTGGTCAAGTTCGTGGGCAACCCAGGCTTTGTCTTCCGCTGTCCCCTGGAACATCCTGCCAAAGATGACCAGCTGCGGAATTTGGAGCTCCAGTGGCTTTTCGCGTTTCCCAGAGTGTGCTCTCTTGGCTCTGTTCTGTGTAGCCTCTCTTCCTTGCCTGAGGCTCCGGCCAGTGTGAAGGACCCCACCAAGGTCTCAGGCCTGGTCAAGGCCTCCGGGTCGGCAGAGGACGCTGGGTGTTGCCTCCCGCGGAGTGTGCTCAGCGAGCGGGAGCGCAGGTGCGTGGTGCTCCAGCTGCCAGAGTCCCAGCTCCCAGGGTGGGAGGTGCCTTAAAGGTAGGGGGAGGTAGATTTGTGGTCTGGCCAGGTTTGGGGAAGCTGCAGCAAGACTGGGTGCAAGTCTCCAAGGTGAACCCATGTCGGGTGGTCTAGGGGTATTGCTGCACCTCCTCTTTGGCCTGATGCCCTGGGCATCTAGAGGCTGTGTGTTTGGAATCCTTTAAGCCCCTGGCTTGGCCTCACCCTTCCTTCCCACCCTTCCCTCCCACCTCTCACCTCCCCTTCCGTCCCAGGCAGGGGCAGTCCAGGCCTGTGCTGCTCTCTAGACAGCCTGTGGCTGGGACCAGGGGTCAGAGCCAGCCCTTGGGACGAGGATCCTGAGGGCCTATCCTGCTGGGGGGCTGACCAGTGGCTTTGGCCTGGTGACGCTCCTGCCCTATAGGCCCTGGGGCCTCTTCAGTGGTAGGTTCCAGTGGCTGCTGTCACTTCTGCCGGCAAAGGCTGTGTGGAATCATGGACGTTTGTCCCTTGTCTGGAAGCAGGAAGCGGATCTCTGTGAGCTGCGAGCACCTGCGGGCCCTGCTGCCCCACTTCGACGGCCGCAGGGAGGACATGGCGTCTGTCCTGGAGATGGCCGTGCAGTTCCTCCAGCTGGTCAACACCCTGATGCCTGGCTGGGAGCAGCAGCCTGTGAGTGGATGGGCCTGGTCACGCCTCCACGGTGTGCCTGGTTGGGCACGTTTTCACCCCCTGGGCGCCTTAGCCCAAGTTGGCTGTGTGCTTTTCAGGACTCCACCCCCAACATCTCAAGCCATGCCTGTTGTTATTTCTCCTCTGGGAGCAGGCGGCTCCCGGTGACCCTCATGCCCCTGGGCCTGTTGCTTGGACCGTCACTGAGATGATCAATGCCAGTTTTGGGGAGAATCAGAGCCCCCAGTACTGTCCTGGCTGAGTATCCCTTAGGCTCTTTAGCACCTTTGGTCCCAGGATGCCAAGGCCTGTGAGAGGCGTTGACTGCTCTCCACCTCCAAGCCCCATGTGGCTCTGGTGATGTCCACGTTTGGGGAGCGGGGCCTTCCTGTTATTTGTAAGGGTCGGGGGCCAAACCGACTGAGGAGTAGAGAAACATTGGAGGAGGAGGAGGTCTTTAGCTGGAGTCGGCCCCCCACCTCCTGCGCGTTCTGAACACAGGCCAAGCTCGAGGTAACCTCTGGCTTCTCGGGCACGGGCCAGGCAGCTGGTCTGAGTAGAGCCTGCATTTCCCATGGGCCTCGCTCGGGGTGGTCATCTGGCTGGGGTCCGTGTGCACTTGAATTTCAGGTTCCTGCTCTGTCCAGGGAGACGTGGCCCCGGTGGCAGGAGGACGTAGTGCAGTTGATGCTGGCGAGCCAGGTTCCAGATGGCAAGCCAGACTCTGGGACAGCTGCGTCCAGCACGACCCTGTAAGTGTTCTCTCTGGCCATCGTACAGGGCCGTGAGACCGAGGGGCAGCTGACCCACAACCCCCAGCACATCCGCGGAGGGGAGGCGGGCCCTTGGAGGGCCTGGTGTGCCGGAGAGTGTGGTCCAACAGGGGTGGCGCCATTGGCAGACCCGAGGCACGGAGGGAAGGAGGTTCCTTGGCTCAGAGTGCTCCTCGTGTCTTCCTTTTGTCCAGGCAGTGGGACCCCTCGCGCTGTGCGACACCGGGCGTGGATGAGAGCAAGGCCCTGGCGGGGTTGTCAGAGCTGCTGGACGGGCCGCCCTCCCTCCCTGGTAAGCCTGGGAGCGCCTGAGCACACTGAGTGCCGTGGCCCCGTCCACCTCTGAGAGCTGCCAGGGCTGCTATTGATGGGGGTTCCCGGCTTCCCACTGTCTCTCAGTGAAAAGCCCAGTGAGGTGGGGGGCAGACGTGGCGTGGTTTGGTTTCCACATGAGTAGAACACGTGTTCCTGGTCCACATCTTGATCTCCTGCTGCTCCCAGGGACTGAGTCCCCACCCCACTTTGACCTGGGCCCCTGTGTGTCCCCTGCCCTACCAGGGAGCACCCTGGTGGCCCCACTACCCCTCCTGTGTCCAGCTGCCTGCAGCTCCGTCTGCTGGCACTTTGCTCTCCCTGCCCCCTTGTGGCTGTTTTCCCATCACATTTGACCAGAGCCCTGAGTTCCTGGGGCTGTGCCTCCCTCTGTCCAGCCCTGCAACCTTCTGGCCAACCCATCCCTATGTGGCCTGTGTTTCCTGAAGTGCGCGTGGCCATGCCCAATGGCTCTGTGAGAGAAGGTTCTGCGTCACTCCAAGGGGTGCTCTGGTGACAGCGTCCTCTGTGTGCCCTCCTGGGCTGTTCACTCCTTGGAGCACACGTTTGCCACGTGTGGACGTCTCTGCCACAGGGTTGTGCCCTCTGATTCCCATGTGCTGTGCACTGGAGAGGGCGTGGCTATTTGCAGGGCTGAGACAGCCTGGGCCACCAAGGCACCTGTGTAGAGGCCCAGAGGCGGGGAGCAGTGCCAAGGGGATCCCCAGAGCTGAGCCCCACACAGGTGACCAGGTCTCGTGGGCACCTCCTCTGGGGTGCCTCACTGATCCCAGCCAGGGCACCTGCTTCTGGGTGGCCACCTGCCTCGTTCCCTGATTCCCCCTTCTGGGCTTTCGTGCACGTGTCTGTGCTGCAGGCCAGAGGCGGCAGGGCGAGGCTGGGCAGAATCGTGGGGTGGGTGGGCAGTCTGCAGGGTCGGCAGGGAGGGCTAACCCGCCTTCCTCCCCTCAGAGCCATCCAGCCTGGAACCCCGGCCCCCATCTTGGTCTCTCTCGGGGCAGCCAGCCTCCCCCGCCATGAGCAGAGAGGTTCCTGGAGGGCCGCACCAGGCCCGGGCCACCACCTCTCCAGGTGGGCTGGCCGAGGAGGCTGAGGGGGGCCTGGCCACGCCTGCGTCCGATGCCAGGTGAGTGCCACGGTGGGGTGTCGGTGAGCCTGCCTTCAGCCCTTTTCCAGGCCCTGCTTTTGTTTGCATCTGGACGCTTCTGTCTCTCGCTCTCTATCCATGCAGAAGGAAGGCGAGGCCGCGGGGCTCAGCTGTGCTGCCTGTGTGGTTTTCTGATGGGTGTTTCTGGAAGCACTTTTGCGTCCTGATTGTGTTTGTTTCGGCTGATGGTCAGATGAGTTTGTGTCTTGGGAGCGCAGGCCAGCTGGGCCAAGAGAAGCGTAGGGCAGGGCTGAGGCCGTGGCTAGAGGGAAACTAGCGGGTGCTCAGCAGGGCAGGACGTGGCCCTGTGGCTGTGGCCTGTGCCTCGCGGTGGCGGAGGTGGCCGCAAGGTGGTTTCTGCTCTGGCTGCTTTGGGGTCCAGATCGCCTTTGAATCTAGAGTGTTCTCAAGCCTCGGGGCCTGGGCCCCAGAGCCGCCACTTTGGGGTCTTTCTGCTTCCAGGCCTGTGTCGGGGGCCGATGTGGAGGATGAGGCGTCCTTCCTGCTGAGCACCAGTCCCGACTGGTGGCTGGGTGAGTGAGGGCTGCGCGTCAGCCTGCCTTTGCCCACCCTGGCTCAAGCTTTGGGCGCTCTGCCCATCTGACAAGGGCTGGAGGTGACGCAGAGCTCGGGGAGGTGGTGCTAGGCCCAGCTTGCTGTGTGACACAGAGGTCTCTGTGCCTGCACCTCCTGGGCTGGCGGCGCTCAGGGTGACCCACGGGGAGAGTCCTGGGTGAGGTGGGAGCGTGTGGCCAGTAGGACTGGCTGTGTGGAGCCCTGGGCCTTTTCTCTGGGCCACACGTTGCCCTGCTGGTGAGGTCCCTGGGCTGACCAGACAGGCTCACAAAGGCGTGTGGACGTGTCACATGCCCTGAGTTGGCCTCCTCCTCTAGGACCCATCGATGGGGCAGGGCTGTCACGGTTCTGGCCTGAGAGGGTTCTCCCGAGCCCCGGAGCAGGGTCCCCCTCTGCCTACAGTCCTCTGTCCTGGAGGATAGGGCAGGGCCCGAGCATGTATCACCCAGGGGCAGAGGCAGCGGTGGGAGCCCCTGTGCCCTCTGCCCCTGTCCCACCCTGCGGCACTGATTCGCTCTTTGCTTCCAGGGTCTGTGGAGGGTGGAAGCGGCGCGGCTCCATCCTGGGCCCCAGCCAGGAGCAGCCCCGTGGCCAGGGCAGAGCCTGACCTCCTGGCAGACCCCGAGCCCAGTTCCCAGGAGCTCCAGGATGGCCCCCTGGAGCCGTGGGGCTCGGACCTGGGCAGCTGGGGCCCGGCCCTGAGGGACGAGGCGGACAGCATCTTCCCCGACTTCTTCGCCTGCTAGGTGCCGTTCCCGTGCGGGCGGACGTCCCGCGCTCTGGTCCCGTGCCGGAGCGTTTTATTTTGGGTTTGAGTTGCAGCTGCTTTCTAATTTGAGCAGGGCTGGCGGGGCGATGTGCCTGGAGGCTGACTATTAAAGAGGAAGGCGATTTTCCTGGAGGAAGCAGCGATTCTGTGGCTCGTGTGTAATTAATCCGATTCATCGGGCAGATTTGCACCACCTCCATTCAGAACACGGCAGCTGCAGGGACCTGGTTCTGGGAGGTTTTTGGCACTCTGGGGTCCCTAAGTGACCGAGCTCTGGGCCCTGGTCCCTGGAGAGCTGACGCAGGACCAGGCAGCTAGTGCCAGAACTGGTCCATGAGCTATCCTTGGTGTCCCCAAGGCTGGGGCCGTTTCAGGAGGATCTGGTGTCCTCTTTCCCAGCCCAAGGTGCCCCAAGGAAAGGGTTGGCTCCCCCTTTGTTCTGGTCACCTCTGTACTTGCTGTGCTTGGGGTCCCTGAGGGCCTTAGCATCTGGAACCCTCCTCTTCTGTGGCTGGGGAAGAGCGGGGCCACTGTGAGCGGAGTAGGCTGATCGTGGGGGACTGAAGTCTGGTCCCCCACCTGCTGCCACAGCAAAGGTGAGCGCTGGTCTCTCAGGCTGCTGTCCGTGCCTGGAGACAAGGCCCCAGGGCCCCTGTGACACAACCCCGGTCAGTGTGTGTCAGGAGCCAGGGCGGTCTGAGCCTTCCAAGGAGGAGGTAAAGTCCTGAGCGTAGGCTCAGAGACCCCAGCAGGCCACCCCTGTGTCTGCACACGGCTCACCCCCGCAGCCCAAGGAACATTCCATTCATTCCCCATGAGTCACTGCACACAAAGGCCTGGGAGCGGCTGGCGTGGGAAGCCACGCTTCACGTGGGGACTGCACAGAGTGAGATCATCGCAAACTCCAGGCGCCGGGAAGGGCACGGGGCTGCCCAGGAGTGCACCGAGTGCCACTCTGGTCCACAGGTGGATGCCTGCGTGTGACCGTTGACCACCATCTTTGGGACCTCACTACCTCCTGGGTTGTGTACTTACCCGAGGGCTAAAGACACTGCAGAGGAGGGAGGGGCAGTTGATGGGGTCACCAGTGTGTGAGAAACACCCCAGCCCTCGAGAGCTCAGGGACTCGTGGCCTTCTGGCTCATCAGTGGTCACGTCTAGCGGCCTTGCTTCACGTGTCTCTGGGCTGTGCACGTGTGTGGTGTGCATGGGCACGGTGGTACATGCACATCCACATCCGTTAGCGTGTGCCTGTGTATGTGTGCATGTGTGTTGTGTGTGCATCCGTGCATTGGGGTGTGCCTGTGCACTTGCGTGTAAGCGTGCTTGTGCACCTATGCGTGTTGGGGTGTGCATTCCCCAAACACGGGTCCATGCTGTCTCAGGAGGGTGGAATTGCAGGCCTTTGGGGGACCCTGCATCCACCCCTCACTGCTCCGTGCCTGCTCCCCTTGGAGTGGGTGGGGACAAGCTGGTCCCCAGACACTGGTCCCTGTCCCAGCCCATCCCACACAACACAGGCTGTAGGTGACTTAGCAGCTGGTGTGGCCTTGGACTGAGTTAGGCCTCGGCATGCCCTTGTGTGTTTCTGGTTTGGCCAGGCTGGCGGGGCCTGGGAAGAGTCAGGGGCCATCTGGGCTCCGCCCGCTGTGCTTAGAGCAGGCAGATGGGCTGGGCCTGCGCAGCCCTGCAGAATCTCCTCTCCCCCGGCCTCCACTGTGGTTGGGTGCTTGTCCCTCGAAGCCCCTGGCAGCCTTCTGAGGCCATTGGCTGGGCCTGGCTGGTGTGAGTGCCTGCCCTGAGCACCCCACTGGAGGGCTGGCCTCACCTGCAGCGCCTGGGGGAGGTGGGGAGCAGCACTCAGGCTTGTTCAGAGCGCTGATCACGGCCCCAGGGGTCAGAGGGACAGGACCTGGCCTGCCCACCAGATTTACCAGTGGCCATGAGGGGTGGACCCCGTTCAAGATGCAGGCAGGTCTCATCTTCCTGAGCGGTGTTGAAATGATCCCGAGGCCCAGCCTCATTTGTGGGGGGAGAGCAGTAGCGGGGCACAGCCTCTGTTCCAGAGGGGGAGGCCGGAGAGCTTGGCGCTCAGAGGAGCCCCGGCCCCTAAGGGCTGGGTCCCTCAATCGTGTCCTCTAAGTGAGGGGAGAGTGATCTCAGTCTTCAGGGCACATTTGAGAGGGTGGGGGGCTTCAGGCCCACCCCAGGCTGTGCCAGGGCCTGGCCCCGCTCTGAGTGGTGAAGCCAGTGGCCCAAGGGAAGTGGGGGACCGCGGGCCTTTGCCGTCTGCCTCTGGCTGTGTGGGGGAAGGGCTGTCTGGGTCCCAGGGCCTGGCTGTGGGGTACAGGTGTGGTTCCTTGCATAGCCCTCTTCCCACATCTCCCTCAGGGCATCCTTTTTGGACCAAATGACAGGTGTGGCTGAGATGGCAGGGTCTCACTCCGCTGGGCTGAGGAAGCAGTGAACAGATGCCCAAACTCACGTAGGAGGCTCCGGGCTCCAGCCCACAGTGCCGTCTGCGCCCTCCACCCCTCCAGGGCATCTTGTCTGCCGGGGAAGTAGGGTGGCAGTGTCCCCTGCACCCCACGGCTCTGGCCTGGGTCCAGTGTGAGCGGACCTCCCTGCTCTCCCTCCCTGAGAGGCCGACCCCTTGGGGCGCCCACCCTGAGGAGCACCTGGGCGGACCAATGGCCCCGTGCCCTGGAAGCCGGGTTCTCAGCCCAGGGGAAGCAGAAGCTGCCCTCGACCCTGCTCCTGCCCCGCCACCCCGCACCTAGCACCTGGAGGCCACAGCCCCTACCTGAGCGCAGGCGTGGCCGTCCAGTGGCATGAAGTGCCCCCAGGAGCAGCTGGGCAGACGGATAGCCCTGTGCCCTGGAAGCTGGGCTGTCAGCCCAGGGAAAGAGAAGCCATCCTTGGCCCTGCTCCTGCCCCGCCACCCCGCAGCTAGCACCTGGAGGCCACAGCCCCCACCTGAGTGCAGGCGTGGCCGTCCAGTGGCATGAAGTGCCCCCAGGAGCAGCTGGGCAGACGGATAGCCCTGTTCCCTGGAAGCCAGGCTCTCGTCCCAGGAAAGCAGAAAGCTACCCTTGGTCCTGCTCCTGCCACACCACCCCACACCTAGCACCTGGAGGCTACAACCCCCACCTGAGCGCAGGTGTGGTCATCCAATGGCATGAGGTGCCCCCAGGGCAGCACAGTGGGGCCACCTGGCTCCGTGGGGCTTGCAGGGGTTTGTGTCTCAGCAGCCTTGGTGTGGCCAGGCAGTGGGGCGGACGGGGTCAGCATTGCAGTCACACCTCGCCAGGAGCCAGCTGTCACCACTAGGTGCCATGCTTGGTCACCTGTTAGGAAGGCCTGCATGAAGCTCTCCTTCCAGAGCCTTCCTAACTCCTGGACTGCGGTGGCCGCCAGTGCAGGGGCTGCAGCTTCAGGGACACCATCTGTTGCTTCCTTAGACCACGTTCCCCAGGTGCATTAATGCCCGGGGACCCTTTGGAGGAGGCCCTGGAGGGATGGCATCCCACAGCCTGTGGGCCCGAGAGGCTATTTTGGGCAGAGGCTGTGTGCCCAGGCCAGGTGAGGGGAGCTGAGCCTTGCACCGGCACCAGTGAATAGTGGGTCCTGGAGGCCGGGGTGGGGGGCGAATCCTGAGGCCCATCCTCAGGGTTTTGGCAGATGTGGGAAGGGGGTGCAGACAGGCATGTGCCCCCCCCCCCCACTGTTTGCACACCTCTGCACCGACTGCAGGCAGCTCAAGTCATCATGGTCCCTGCCAAGTGCCAGTGGCCTCCAGCTCTGTGATGCCCATGTCCCACATCCCCTTCTTGGGGCCACAGCCCCCTCTGTGAGTTTGTGTCGGGGTCACACCTGGAGCCAGACAGCAGGGAGGGGAGGTAAAGAGCCTCTGTCCCCAGATGGTTTTGGGGGAGCCACTTGAGAGGCCCCGGGGAATGCCATCTGGGTCTTGGGGGGCTCAGGGCACGTCCCTGGGTGAGGAAGGCAAGGGTATGCACCAGTGGGCATGTGGGTGGGCACCGCGGGGCCTGTGGGACGCTGTCCTGTCTTCTGGGCCTCCCTTGGCCCCCTGTCCTGGCTCCTCTACTCGCTGGCTGGCTCCTGGGCCCAGGCTGTCCCCTCCCGGCCACCCTGACTTTAGGCCCCCACCTGGAGTTGTCCCTAAGTCTCCTTTGCCCTGGGCTCCTGTCTGCTCTGTTCACATGTCCCTTCCTTCTGCCTCCTGTGTCCACTCACAGCCCTCAGCCAGCCAGGCTGGGGTCCTGGGGTCTCCTGAGCATTTTAGAGCCTGGGGCATGCGCTGCACTCCTTGCCCTTAGAGGTGGCTGCGCAGGCCTGGGCCCTGTGGCCACCATCCCTCCTGCTCCCCGAGGTTTGGTGGAGGTGTGGGTGCAGCTCCCTCCACACTGGGTGCCCATTGGGTGCCCAGACACATGCAGAACACAGAGCAGGTGCCGGGGCCTGACCTAGGACTGGGTGTGGGAAGAGTCCCCAGGCACGGGGGTCCACCCTGCTCAGTAGTGGCCAGGTGCCTATAGTTAGGAGCTGAGGGGCTGCACCTGACCTGCCTCTGGAATTGCCCCTCTGCTGCGCCACGTGGCCAACTGTGGCATGCTTGCCTTTCCTGGGTGCAGTGGCCGCCTCACTTCTCGTGGCCCCCAGCTTCACATCCACCAGGACCCTTGGAGCAGGACCTTACTTGGGAAGAGGGCCTGTGCAGGTGTCACTAGCCGAGGACCTAGAGCTGGGATCATCTTGGGTTTAGTGTGGGCCCTGAATCTCATGGCGGGTGTCCTCATCAGAGAGGGGAATCTGAACACAGGCAGGAAGAGAGAACAGGCCGCGTGACAAGGACGCAGAGCCTGGAGCGATAGGGCCAAAGCCAAGGAGCCCAGGGTTGGTTGGGGGGCCCTGCATAGGTCCCCTCAGAGCCTCCAGAGGGGCCTCCCTGGCTTCAGACACCTCAGTTTCTCCCTTCTGGCCCCCTGGACTGGGACACTCCTATCCATGTCCTAGCCTGTGGCTGCAGCAGCCCAAGGTGTGGCCCCGGGCTCTTCTGCTTACACAGTTGGAAGCCAGGTATTGAGGTCGCACAGGCTGCCATACAGTCGATGGCAGCGCCTCTCCCCTGGTGCGCTGGGGTCTCCGAGTCCTCCTCACAGGCTGTGGCCCTGGCCCTGGCTCTGGCTCTGGTTTTGGCTGTGGTTCAGGTCTTGCCACCCAAGGACCATGGGCTTTGCAGAGGAGCAGTGGCCATGGTCACCCTGAGTGGCCCGGGGGCTCTGCTGGCCCTCTGTCCCCACTCTCGTTGTGGAGGTTGTGGAGGTCCCCACTCACGTGGATGGAGGGCTGCCTGCCTCCCTGAGAGGAGCTACAGTGGGTGCTCTGCCCTTACAGTTATTGACAGAGATGCCCTCATGAGTGCCACGCCTCCGAAGGCCCTTGATTACCACAACCACTGCCGCTCCCCTCTGGGCAGCAGCAGCCAGCACCCTGGCTTCTGCCCAAAGAGGTTCTGAGATGCAAGTTTTCAAGAACAAACGCTGGCGTCGTGGCAGTCGCCTTCTGGAGCGGGTGGTTCGCAAGACCTGGCCTGGGACCAGCCAACAGCACCTGCGGCTGGAGTGGACGTTGGCATCCTGTCCTCATCTGGGAGCCCTGGGGGCTGTGGGCAGCTGGCAGGGCTTGGTCTGCACTTTGTTGCCTCTGTGGGGTTTGCCTCACTCGCCTGCCGAGGCTCTGTGGAGGCCCAGGTGCAAGGGGACGAGGGGAGCTGCAGGCGCACAGCTCTGCAGCGCTGAGAGAACCCACACCTGTGGGTGGACAGTCAGCCGGGCCAGCCCATGCCCGTGGTGGGTGGTCCAGTGGCCCTGCCCCCTGACCTCCCAGGATAGTGCCACCAACTGGGGACTCAAAGCTTGTGGGGAAAAAAGAAAAGGTGGTGGTGGGAGAAATGTAGGGGAAGAGAAAAAGTGGGGGACACTTTTTCTTCAAACAGTGATGGTGGCTCTTCCCGCCACGTCAGCCACGTTGGAAGTTGTGTCTCTCGTTACCCCAATGTGGCTCCATGGCCGCTGGGCGGAGCTGTTCCTCCTGCGGCGGTGCTGGCGGAGAGGACACACAGACCCTCCATCTGCCAGGGCATCACCACCACGGTGCCACTGTGAGACACGGCTCCCACGTTCACACTGCACTTGGCCCGTGTTGGCTGCGGTCCAGTGCAGCCCAAAAGCCCAAGGTTGCTGTCCTGACTGCAGCCCTCCTCCCTGGTGGAACCCCTGCCCAGGCCGCGGCCAGGGCCTCTTGCTTCTTATAATTTCGCTACCTAATCTGCGCTCCTAAACACCTAGCTTTGGCTCTGCCTGTTTTGAAAGTGACATAAATAATGTCACATAGTGCACATTCTCCTGCAGCTGCCTTTGCACTGGGCGGTTATGTTTATGAGACATTCACCCAGGAGGTTTTAAAAATGACTTTTCTGGATTTGCTCTTTTGCGTCTGACATAGCTCCCTTAGCACAATGGTATCTTCAGGGTGCATCTGTGTGGTAGCATACTTCAGAATGTTCATCCTTTTGAAGGCTGGGTAATATTCCACTGTGACAGAGAAACATGAGTGTGTGTGCATACGTGGGTGGGAGGAGATTGTGTTTATCCATTTGCCAAACTGTTTGCGGACTTGTGGGTTTTCGCATTTGGCTCTTGTGAACGTGCTGCTGTGAACATGAGAACATGGGTTTACAAATATGTTGAGATCCTGGTTTTGACTCTTGTGGGCGTCCATGCCCGCAGAAGTGGAATTGCTGGATTAAGTAGTAATTCTATGTGTATTTAATTTTATTTATTTTTGCAGTACGGCTGGGGGGGGTGTTGAACTCAGGGCCTTGCACATACCAGGCAAGTGCTCTCCCCCTGAGCTGCACCCCTGCCCCGTATTTTCTTCTTTATTTTGAGACTGGCTAAATTGCCTAGCTGCCTCCTCCTCCCAGGTCTCTGGGATTACAGGCGTGTGCCTCAGGCAGCATCAGCTGTACGTTTGATTTTTAAGGAACTGCTGTACCGCTTTTCACAGCAGCTGCACCATTTTGGATTCATGTCAGCACACAGGTTTCATTTTGTCCACATTCTCATCAACACATCTTGTTTTCTGTTTTTAACAATTTTTTAAACTAATAGACTGCAGCCATGGCACCCTGGCATCCGATCCTGGCTGGTCTTGGAAGCTAAGTAGAGTCTTCCTGGTTAGTCCTTGAATGGGAGGCTGGCTGGGAGGACCAGATGCTGTAGGCTAGGGAGAAGGGCCTGGCAACCCACTCCTGAAACAATCTACTATGGACAACCTTGTGAAAACCAGAGAAGCACTAACAATAATGCTGGGCATGGCACAGTGTCAGGGCATGTTCCATCTGCTGTACATAGGGTTGCTGTGACTCGATGCCATCTAACAACAACAATAATTTAAAAAGTGATAGCCATCTGTGGGGGTATGAAGTCATATATCAGATGGTTTGATTTGCATTTCCCTAACAATTAGTGAGCGCCTGCATTCATGTTGATGAAGCCCAATTTATCTTTAAAAAAATGCCTGTGCTTTGGGTGTCATACCTAATAAATCATTGCCAAATGCCACAGAGCTTTTCTTCTGTTTTCTTCTAAGGACTTGGTGATTTTAGTGTTCATGCTTAGGTCTCTGATCCATCTAGAGTTTGGGGATATGGTGTAAAATAAGGGTCCAACTTCATTCCTTTGCAGATAGGGGTGGAGTTTCCCAAACATCTCCCATGGAGATTATATCCTTTTCCTACTGAGTGGTTTTAGTAACTTTGTTGAAAATGACTTGAACATAGATGGTTTATTTGGGGGCTGCCTCCTCTATTCCGCTGGTCCTTGTGTCTGTCTTATACCTGTACCATACTGTCTTGATTCCTGTAGCTTTGTAATATATTTTGAAGTCAGAAAGTTTGAGTCCTCCTAATTTGTTGTTTTTCAAGATTTTGGCTATTCCAAGTCCCTTGAGACTCCATAAGAACTTTAGGATGAGATTTTATATTTCTGGAAAAAGGATGTCATTGGCATTTTGATAAGAATTGCAATGAATCTATAGATTGCATTTAGTCTTCCAGTCCCTGAGTGAGACGTCTGTCCATTTAATTATGTCTTCAATTTCTTTCAGCAATTTCTTTTTAGCTTTCAGTGTACAAGATTTTTTGCCTCCTTGCTTAAGTTTGTTCCTAAGCATTTTATTCTTTTTGATGTTATTATAAATAAAATTTTATTCTTATTTTCTGTTTTGTATATTCATTGTTAGTGTAATAGAGACAATTGATTTTGGGGTGTTGATTTTATATCCTGCAACTTTGCTGAGCCTGCAGCCATACCACTGTGGCATCCGATCCCACTAGATCTCAGAAGCTAAGCAGGGTCAGGCCTGGTTAGTACTTGGATGGGAGACCCCTTGGGAATACCAGGTGCTGTAGGCTTGGGAGAAGGACCCAGCAACCCACTTCCAAAAACCAATCAGCCATTAGAAACCCTATGAATAGCAGAGAAACACTGATAATACTGTTTTGCCTGTTGTACCTAGGGTCACTATGAGTTGGACACTGACTCAGCAGCACCTAACAGTGACACCTATAGTGTCAGTCCACACCTGGCTGTTCTGGGGGTGAAAAATGTCTGAGACCTTGGCTTCGACCTGTGTTTCTCTGTCTGTCTAGGATTCTCAGCACCTTTTCATAAACTTATTGTCAGATTGTGTGATTTGAATATTTATTCTTAAACTGGGGTGTATTTGCTCAGTGGAAAAATTAGTAACAAAGGAAAACAGTGCTCCTTGTGTGATTTAAATCCTTTGAGCTGTACCCAGGCTTATTTTCTGGGTCACAGAGCCTTTGAGGACTGCAGAAGCAGATGGCTTTCTTGACTGGAAATGCATTCAGTTGGGCGGTGCACCCAGGCACACGCAGGTGCTGTGAGCTCCCAGGGGTGCGCGCGCCTCTCCCAGCCAGCGGGCTGCGATCTGAGTCAGCTGCAGATCCACGTGCGGTATGCGCTCACATCTTCGACACTCTCAGGGATTTTCCCCCCAGTCATCCTGTCGTTGTTGGCAGGTTGAATAATGACACCAAAGATACCAAGTCCAAGTCCATGTACCTATGTGACCTTAGGTGGAAAAAGCTCCTGGTGGTGTAAGTAAATCAGGACCTTGAGATTATTCTAGATAATCTGGTGGGTCCTGAACGCAGTTACAAGTGTCCTGAGAAGGAAGAACACAAGTGGGGAGAGAGAGACAGAGAGACAGAGACACAACAGAGGTACACGTGAGACCAGTCTTAGGTTCTTAGACCAGTCCTAGGATCACAGTGCTACCAACAGGGCTGGGATTTAGCTCAGCTGGTAGAGCGCCGCTCTGCAGTCTCTGAGGTCCCGAGTTTGATTCCCAGCACCACAAAAACGGGAGAAGGATCTGGCAACCCACTCTTGAGGCAATCCCCAAACAATCAGCCATTGAAAACCCTATGAGTCGGACACGACTTGACAGCATCTAACAACAACAACAAGGTTCACAGCAAAATTGAGCAACGTGTTCCACGTTCCCATACACAGTGCCCCCCCCCCCCCGTTATCAACGCCCTGCCACAGAACAACTCATTTGTTACCCATCGTCCACTCAGCCTTGGACCTTCCGTGGGTCTGGACGAATGTGTGAGGATTTGTGTCTGCTCCTGTGAAATCACTTAGGAGGTGCCCCTGCCCTTTTAGCTCCTGTGCCCGCCCCCCTACCCCTGGTTTATCCCATGGATCTCTTTACTCCCTGTATTGGGCAGAGGAGAGGTTTGGCACCTAGAGGAGCAGGTGCTGTGGACATGGCTGGAGGGAGACCTAGAGATACCTCCTGGAAGACTGGAATGACATGTGGCCACCATCCCACGGTGCTAGGAGCTGGAGGTGAGGCCCCGCCCTGCCCACACCTGGGTGTCACTCTGGGTTACTGATTTGGGAATCTGCAGGAATACAATTTTGTTGTTTGCAGCCACCAGTTTCTCCAGTCCTATGAGCCCAGAGCGGTGTCACCAAAGGGAGAATTTCTGTTGCCAAGGAACCCACACCAGGGCAGGAGGAGGGATGGAGGCCAGGGCTGCTTGTCCTATACCAAGTCCAGACCCCAAGTCCCCTTGCAGGAAGGGTGGCTGAGGCATCTTTTACTATAGTTTCCAAGATGTCCTCAAGTGTGGGGCGTCGCCCTGGCGCTGGACTCGCTCCGGCCACCAGCAGGAACCAGCCCCTGAAGACCCACTGGTGAGGGGGAGCTGAGCACCCAAGAGCCGCACTGCCTGGAAAGGAGGCTGATGCCCACGGCTGCTCTGAGAAGCCTTGAGAAAGGCAGGCTCAGAGGCTGATGCCCATGGCGGCTCCTTGCTTCTTTCTTCCCAGTGAAGATGCCGACACCAAGTGCTCTGCTCCAACAGCTCTTTATTGTTTCGTCTGTCCCAGTCGATGGAATGGACCCAGACTGGACCCAAACTGCTCCGTGTACTGCCCTTATATACTCTCCAGTGGCAAACTGGGGCCCAGTCAGAGGCAGTCACCCCATACAGGTTTTGGCCAATCAGGGGGGATATGCAAATTTGGTTTTTGTAAAAGTAGCCAATCAGGTGGTTCCGAATGGTCCAATCAGGAGTCTTTCAGTGGTTTGGAAATAGCCAATCAGTGTCAAGGGGCCTGAGGAAAGGGATTGGATGCCAGTGTCATTTTTGGAAGCTTGCTGCTCAGGGGTTCCCAGATATAGGGCAAAAGTTACTGCCTGGGGAACAAGCCTTAGACCTCCAAATGGGCCTAGATGGGCCCCAAGGCAAACTGCCTCTCTAGGCAATGCCCTACACTCAAGGATGGTGGACACCATTGGGGGACATCCTGCCCCTGCGTCTTGCCCTGGACTCAGGCCACAAGGATACCTCTGCAGGTTGTGGTCCTTCATAAAATTCAGAGGTGTCCACTAGGCCAGGTCAGGGCCAGGTGGTTGGAGGCCACGGCTGCCATGTGCCAGCTCCCAGAGAGCTGCAGATGGCAAAAGCAGTGAGAGGTGGGACCCTGCCCTCCTCCACCCCCATCCAACCCCAGCCCTACCCACGCCCACACTCAGGGCCTGGCTGCTTCACAGACCGTGTCCAGGAACACTCTGGCCAGTCTGGCAGCTCCCAGCCTTCAGGTGGACACTATGCAGTGGCTATCCGACTGGCTGGTCAGCCCTGGCACTTTGGAGAGCTGGTATGAGTGGGCAGGGGAAGGAGAAGGTCCAGGCTCCAGCCCTGTTGACCCCATGGCCCCAGGCTGCCCCTCGCTTGGGACTGAGCTTACAGTTCCTTCCAAGACCACAGTAGGGGCTGCGACCAATCTGACCCCCCCCTCCCGCCCCCTTGGAGTCCGCTGTGGGCTGCCCAGAAGGCGTTCAATGCTGCGCTCTGGGCTTGAGCCCAGCATGAGGTGCCCACCGTCTGGCCATGGTCCTCTAGGTAGTCTTTCCGTGGATGTCCAACAGGGCTGACCAGGGGCCTGGTGTCTGAGGGCCTCTCAGCCCTGCTTTCTGGGCAGTGTCTGGACAAGTGTGCACACGGCCGCAGGAGGCATCTCTGGGAAGGTGTGGGCACCGTGACACTCAGGCTTTGGCCGCCATGGTGCTGCCCTGGCCCTGCCCCACCCAGCCCCCACCTGCTCACCTCCAGCAGGCCTACCTCTCCCTCCCTGGGGGCTTGTCCTGCCCCACGGGGCTGGATCCTCACAACCCGGTCCATCAGGTTGGCAACAGCAGGGCTCCCGGGCCCAGTGAGGCCATCCACATGGCTGTGTGGTCAGCGCCTGGCGAGGTCACAGGGAGGGGTCTCTGCTGTGCCCTGGGTGGGGAGTGTTGGCCTGCCTTCCAAAATGTGGGCCCCCGCTCGCCTGTTCCCGGCTCTGTTGCTTCTGACATGCAGACGCCTTCCAAGTCAACACCCTGGTGTGGGCCAGGCTGACCTCCTGGGCCTGTGTGGCTCGGAGTCACCTTGGGCACCCGGACCCTGCAGTTACTACAGTGGGTGGGCACAGGCAGAGGTCCTGGGACTGAGCGCCAGGAAGGGGCAGCACAGGTGCCTGACAATTACGTGGAACCCCAAGGCACAGCCTTGGTGCCGTGAGCCCTGGTGCCCTGGGCCCCAGGACCATGAGCCCTGCACCCTGGGAGGCTGCAGCCCTAGCCGGGGCAGCAGGACTGGCGGCTGCATGGCTGCCTGTGTCCCTCTCCAAGATGCACCTGCTGCGTCCTAACCTCGGAGCCTCAGAGCTCGGCCTCATTTGGGTGGGATTTCCGCAGTTAGAATGAGGTCACACTGAGTCGGGTAGCCCTAGTCCAGCACAGCTGGTGTCCCTATAGGAAGAGGGACATCTGGACCCTCGAGGGATGGGGAGGTGGAGGCAGCTCAGCGGCGTGACGCAGCTGCGAGCTGAGGCCGCCCGGACTCCATTAGCTGAGTCACAGTATTGCTCCAGGGGCCGTTGCATTGCGTGACAGTAACATCTGCCCCCCGAGCAGGGCCAGCCCGGCAGCCCAGGCAGTGACTCACAAAGGGCCGTCGTGACGCGTAGGGCGCGTGTGGTGGGTGGTGTTTAGGGGGCGGCGGCTGGCGCGGCAGCTGCCGCTCTGCCTCTGCTGAGTCTGACGGAGCGCTGAGTCTACTGCAGAGTGGATGGAAACCGAGGCGTGCGGTGCAGCCCAGGGCGCAGCACCCGAGGTGACCCCTGGCTCGGACAGCTGATGCCCCAGCGAACCACACTCTGGGCACGGTGAACGTTCATCTTTGCCCTTTCTGGGACGCTGCTGGTCTCAGCAGTCCGACCGTGGGAAGGACGGCACGTTTTGGCTGCAGCAGCTTGCTCCAAGATGGAGTCCCTCTGGCTAAGATTCACAGGACTAGCCTTGCTCCAGGGCCTGACCTCAAAACTCCATTCTGTGCTCCTCCCCGAAGCTGCCAGGGCCCCCTGACCCTGAAGGACTTTGCTGTGTGATGTGCCCATGTCTGTCGGTCTGTCGGTCTTTCTCTCTCAGCCCAGTGCTGGCTCACCTCTCACCTAGTCCTCACCTCTCTGACCTTGGGGTCCTAACTCCCTCACTCACCCTCCAGGGGACGGGGCTGCAATGCTGTAGCTTTGCACCCAGGCAGACCACCCACTCCTCAGTCACCCAACACCCAGGGACCACTTTTGTGCCCAGCGTTGGCCAGGTTCCTCAGGGAGGCTGGGTTTGTGCCTGCGCGAGGCCTCTGCCTCTGCCTCTGCTGCCCCCATCAGAAGCCTCCGTCCTCCTCGCCCTGGGGCCCCACTGTCGGGGTGACCTCCTCAGGGCTCTCCCCACCTGCCTGGAGCCTCAGGCCTGGCTCTTTCCCCTCCTTGTCCGTTCTGGTCCCTGGGCACCTTGCACCTGTCTGAACTCTGATCTCCTCTCCTCTCCAGGCTGAACTGGGACAGTGCCTGGCTAGCTGCGGAGCAGAGGACAACGAGGTGGGGAGGGGCCTGGGGCCCTGCTGGCCACCCCTGCTCTGGCACCACAGGCCCTCTGAGGCCACCTGCTCAGGGAGGTCACTCAGGCCTCCCAGGAGACACTGGTCAGGTCACGTGGGGGCCACCTCCTTGGTTTCCTCAGCCCCACCTTGGTCGCCCCGCAGCTCTGCAGGTGAGGGTCTTGGGTCCCATGCCCATGAGGAGTGTTGGGTCAGCTCCTGCCTTGGGTGGCCGGTGGCCCAGCTCAGGGCTCTTTTCCAGCCCTGGCCTAGACACCCCATCCCTGGACTCTGTCCCTTACTTTCACTGGGCAGGGCCTGTGGTTCCTGTGAACTCAGCTGACCAGGGACCCTCCCAATATGGCCAGCCATCCGGCCTTCCCTGCCTCCAACACTGTGTCCCTGTGCCCAGGGCAGTAGCCAAGGTCACCCTCCGTCCACTGTCCAAACACCTGGCAAGTCTTTCTGGCCCTGATGGGACACGGGCTGTGAAATGTTGATCTGCGCCGGGCTTGGTAGTGCACGGCTGTAATCCCAGAGGCTCGGGAGGCGGAGGCGGAAGGATTGCAAATTCAAGACCACAGGCAGTAACTTAGTGAGACCCTGTCTCAAAAAGTAAAAAAAAAAAAAAAAAAAAAAGGGCTGGGGGTACAGCTCAGTGGTCCAGCACTTGCAGAGCATGCAGGCATGAGGCCCTGGGTTCAACCCCCAGTACCAGGAAAAAAAAAAAAAAAGTCTCTAAGAACAGCACCGAGTGTTTTGATGGACAGCTTCTGGGCTGTCACTCAGTGCCACACCGCCCCCCAGTCCTGAGCGTCGAGCCCCACCCCTGTCCTCACTCCTGGCCGTGGGTGGATGCCAGCTATGGGCTGCTCAGCAGCGAGGGTTTGTATGGCCGACCCTCGGCCAGTGCTGGGTTTGAGTCTCAAACGTCCCCCTTAGGTCAGTGTTCGAACGTGTGGCCCGCAGGCTGTAGTCCTGCCCTGGGAGGCCGTGGGACATGGGAGGTGGGTCTGGGTGGGCAGAGGTGGCCCTAACCCTGCGGAAGCGGGTGGCTGGGGCGGAACTGGCTCCGGGAAGCTCTCTCCACTCCTGATCTGCTGGCCGCTAGGTCCCCTGCCACCGGCCCTGCTGTGCTGTCCATTGCCACATCTTCCCCAAACCCTCAAAACTGGGAGCCCTGAGAAATCACTCTTCCGTGAGTTCATTTCAGTCAAGAACTTTGCCAGGGCATCTCACGAGCTGACCGACACAGCCAGGGTGCCCCCCGCCCCATCCGGTGTACCACGCTGTGCACAGGCCAGCGCAGGGCCTGGGCACTCAGGCTCTGGGCTTGGTTCCCTCTGTGCTGCCTTCTGGGGTGGGGTGGTGGCTTTGCAGAGGATCACAGGGCTCCTTCATGGCCCCCACCTCTCGCCAACCCACTGGGCAGCCACTGCTCTGCTCCCCGGTGGCCCCCTCTACACCAGCAGACCCTGGCTGTGTGACCGGCTTCCTGCCCAGCTCAGCAGGCTGGACCGAGGGTCAGGACAGGAAGCCTGCCCTGTGCCCGATGCCTGACCCCTCGGAAGGGGTTCTGGGCACTGGACCTCCACCAGTGTAGCTGGAGTGTCTGAGGGATGAGGCAGCCTGCAGAGCCCTCATCCTGAAGCAGCTTGCTGTGCTGGGGACTGGCCGGCAGCATGGCCACAGGGCAACCCTGGCATCAGCCTGACCCCAGCCAGGCCCCTCACAGAGACTTCTGGGGGGTCTAGCTACTCAGACTGGGGTGCTGAGGGGTCAGGGGAGTCCCTGCTCATCCTCCCAGCCTGCCACCCTCAGCTTCCCAGCTGTGGGCAGAGTTGTATGTGTGCATGCCAGGAAGCGTGGCCCCTGATCTGGGGATGTGGAGGACCTGGGTTCCCAGTGAAGCAGGAAGTAGGGCCGAGGACGGGGCTGAGAGAGACCAGCCTCCAGGGGGAGGCCAGCCAGCGCTTCCTTGGCTGGGTTGGAGGACAAATGCTTTTTCATTTTAACCTTTCATTTGGAGAGAACTGAGATTCACAAGCAGTGGTGAGAAAGAACACTGGGCGACCCCAGTGCCCCAGGAGCCTTCCCTTGGTGACTGTAGCTTCACAGCAGGAGAGGCCCCTGGACACTGGGTGAGACTTCCTTCCCTAACACCGTCTCCGTGTTCCACAGGCACCAGCGGGTGTGTGTGCGCCCACGTGCCTGTGTGTGTGTTCTGTGCATTTGTTGCGCGTGCAGGGCTGTGTATTCACCGCCACTGTCTAGTCCCAGAGCCCTGCAGCATCACAAGGACCCTCCCATTGCCCATGCCCTTTCCTGACCCCAGAATCCTCCCATCTCTTCTCCTCTTCTACAGCTTTGCCACTATAGGGGGTTTGTTTGTCTGTTTGTTTGTTTTGTGGTTCTGGGGGTTGAAACAGGTTCTCGCACCTGCATGCTCTGCAAATGCTGGACCACTGAGCTGCGCCCCTAGCCCACTTTTTTTTTACTTTTTGAGACAGGGTCTCACTAAATTACACAGACTGCCTCTGGTCTCGAACTTGTGATCCTCCTGCCTCCGCCTCCCGAGCTGCTAGGATGACAGGCATGCGCCACTGCGCCCAGTGTACTGTGGGGGTTTTGTAAAGGTGGAGCTGTGCCCACGCATTTCCCTCGGCTCCCCCCGTGTTGTTCCTTTTTGTGCAGACTGTGGCCCTGGCGAGCAGGGGTGGCGTTTGTGCAGCTGCTCAGGAGCGGCTGCCGCAGAGCGCTGAGAGGAGGCTTTTGTGGGGATGCAGTTTTCACGTCTCTCCCGTAAGTGCCCGACAGGCCGTCACTTTTCATCCACCGAATGCCCGCAGCTCAGCTGCTGCCTCCCTGTGTTCACCAAAACATGGCGTAGGTGGAGGGGGTCTTGTCCCAGTGTGATGCCACCAGTGATCCTTCCAAGAGAGGGCCAGAGCCCAGCGAGGAGTTGGAGCTGGGGCTCAGCCCCTTCCCTCGTCTCATCCAGGGACCAGTGGCCCTGCAGACTCATGATCTCCTTAAAACCTCAGGGACCCAGGTGAGGAGGTGACACTGGGATCCTGCTTCTCAAGTAGATGACCCTGCGGGCCGGTCTCTGGGACTAGAAGGGACTTGGGAGGGTGGTCATAACCAGGCTGAAACTCATCCTTGAGAAGGGAGCAGGGGTGCTGAATGGGACCCCCCCAAGGACACGCCCCATCCCAATGCCTGGGACCTGAGAATGTGACTTTATTCGGAAAGGGTCTCTGCAGATGCGGCCTGGGATCTCAAGCCAGCAGAGCGGCCGGCTTTGCCTGGGTGAGGCCTAAGCCTAATGACAAGCGTTGTTACAGGAGGCAAGAGAGGCGTCACAGGGCAGAGAAGGCTGCACACAGGTGGAGGTGGAGGCGGAGGTGCAGGGTGATGCCGCCACAAGCCCAGGACCGTCCAGAGCCACCAGCAGGCGGAAGCGACCGGAAGAACCTTCCCTGGAGCCCCTGGGGGGACTCGGCCCGACAGCGCCTGGAGCTCAGGTTTCTGGGCTGCAGAGCTGCAAGGGCGAACCCCGTGTTCTGTCCCCAGTGTGTCGCACACAGCCCCAGGGCGCCCCACGCGGAGCAGACTCACCACCCTGCCAGGCCCCTGAGAGCCCCACCTGCAGGACCCTTTGCCCTTTGCCCATCATCATGCACCGAGCACGCTCGGTTCTGCTGGTTCCGAAGGGAGCCCCAGCGGTGGGCGAAGGTGGAATTGGAAGTGATATTCATGGCCTTTCTGGGCCGGGGCCACCAGCCTGTGATGCTGGCCCAAGCCACCCCATCTACCTCCCCTGTCGTCCCCTAGGCTGCCCTGCCCTCTGCCGGGTCAGCGCTCACGCACCGGAAGCCCTGGCTGGCTCCTCTAGCGGTCGAGGTAGCAGTGATCTGTGGAGATGAGGGGCGCTCCGGTAGCTCAGTGGGCTAACCCCCGGCCTCGGGGACTGTCCCAGGAGGGTCGACCGGGACACCCTCCTCCCGGCCCTCTCGGGCCCGCAGCAGGGAGCCCTACCTTGCTCGGTCAGGTCGATGATGTTTCGTGGATTCACCCTGAGTATTTTGCAGATTTCTTTAAATCGTTTCAGGAAGGAATCGCTAAGCACTGGGATCCTCCCTGAAGATGGGTTGGAGGCCCATGCAGGGTTGAGCCTGGGCTGTGCCCTGACCCGAGAGGTGGGAGGGGGACTGGGGCCACGTCCGACTTTCTGGGAGCCGCCTCCCCCAACCCTTGGGGCTGGGAGAGTGCCCGCCCCCCAGGGCTGGGCTTGTCCTCGGCGGTCCTGGCGGGCCCCCGGGCGGGCGGGAGGTACCGTAGAGCGCCAGCACGCGAGTCTCCACGCTGTCCTTCGTGTTCTTCAGCTGGAAGATGCTGTAGGCCGTGTAGTCAGTCTCCAGGAGAATCACCTTGTTCTCGCCCTCGTCTGCACGGAGCCCAGGCTCAGTGCGGCTGCGTGGCCACCGGAGGGGGCGTTCGGGGGCAGGCCCTCTCACAGAGGTGCGGGCAGAGGGGCGTCCCGGGCCGCTCTGCCACCTGCAGCCCCAGACAGCCCCAGCATGGCACCTGCCTCCTCAGTGCGCCTGGGCCTGCGACTTCCACAGAGGGGGCCAGCCTGGGAACCCTGGGTTGCCCCAGGGCCCCATCTTCTTGCTTTGGGCTCAGGGAACCACAAGGTCCAATAACGCCCCCTAAGGCAGCGCTTACCAGAAAGTGGGCCAGGCCTCGGCAGAGGGCATTCCTGGCCGTCAGACAGAAAGCACCCGCTCCCACTTACAGGTAATGGAGAACTCTCCGCTCTTCTGCGTCTTGTTGCAGACGACGGCCACAATCACACACTCCCCGTGCAGCCTGGAGGGCAGCCTGCGGTGGGCGATGCTCGGAGCAGAGCACCGGTCCCCGGGGGCCCACGGCGGGAGGCATCCCTGCCGCCAGGCACGGCTTCCCACAGCCCTCAGCCCTCACTGCCAGCCGCAGCTCCCAGCTGCTTTCTCAGAAAGCTGACCCAGTTCCCGTCTGCAGGGTGCCTCCCCTCCCCAGGGATGGGCCGGGGCTGTCCGCATGCCCACCTGGGTGAGTGTGCAAGTGTGTGAGGGTGCTGGCTGGGGGGGGGGGGGAGGGCCTGGGGCTCCCCAGTGCCCACTCCCATGGGCCACACTCACATGAAGCGGAAGTTAAACCCCAGGCTGCCGTTCTGCTTGGGGTCAATTGTCCGAATGAAGACCCGCAGGTCCCCGTTCTCTTCAATGCGAGTCAGGTTGTCCGCGGCCATGGAAATAGAGTACCAGGAACCTGAAAGCTGGAGAAAGGGCCGAGTGGCGGAGGCCCCTGAGGCTCCCAGGGGCCGGGCGGTGCTCACAGCCTCGCTCCTGGGCCGGGCCCTGGGTGGGAGCTCCCAGTTGGGGCCTCCTCTGCCGACAGCTGGGGGCGGAAAGGGTGCCCTGGCACAGCTGCCCTTGTCTCACGGCAGAGAGCCCAGGTCGGGGGAGGACAGTGCCCCAGAGCCCAGCCCACCCTGGCTATGTTGAAGTTCCAGTACGCGACGGTGCTGGGGTTCAGGTTCAGCTCCTGCGCCGAGGCGAGGCTGAGCCCCAGACTGAGCAGGAGCAGCGCCATCCTGTCCTGTGGGCACCTTGGCCCGTGGCCCATCCCTTTATCCCTTTCTGTTCGGTAGCGTGCAGCCCCATGGGACGGGCCAGTCTGCACTGTGTTCCCACACATCCTGTGCCCGCTGGGGAGGCCACCGAGGCCCCCGCAGTCGCCGCCCTTGACCGCTCGCCACTGGTCCAGAGCCAGCAGTGGAGGCCACTTGAACCGGTGTCTGGCTGGGCCAGCAGGTGACGGGAAGGCAGGACCCTCAGTCTGGGCACCAGGCCCCTGGCCCGGTGCCTGCCTGCAGCAGCCCCGTGAGACTCAGGGCCTGGGCTCCATTTCCAAGCTGGGGACCGTCCTCAGCTCCTGGCTACGCCCCGCCCCTGCACCCTGCTAGAACCCAGTGTTGGCATTCTGGGATGTTTGAGCTCCCCATGCAGCCACCAGCACAGGAGGCAAGGCAGGCCTGGCCCGGGGGCGCCACTGAATCTGGGGTGGAGCTCCAAAGCTGGAAAGAATCCAAGCAAGGGGAGCCACGAAGCAGCCTGAGAAATACAAGACAGCAGATGTGGGGGGCCAGAGAAGGGAGAGGCTCTGGGGCCTGGGGTGCACGGGCTCAAGAACACAGACGCCGATGGGGTCGGAGGTAGGCTTGGCCACCGCCCTGTTCCCTTCTTGGCAGAGCCTGTGGGAGGTGGAGTGTGCGCCCTGCCCCTGCAGGTGTCTGCCCCGGGGTGCGCCGGCCGCACCGCCTCTGGGCACCAGGTGTGCTGATGGTTCCTTTGTGGGAACAAAGCTGAGCCTGGTGGCACAGGGCCAGAGTCCACCCTCCAGGAGACAAACCTCAGCTTTTGTGTCCTGGGTATGAAATAATTTATACCCTAGACAGAAGTTATAGCAGAGAATATGGACAGGGTTTATTATGAAAGGTTGTTGTTGTTGTTGTTAGGCGCCCTGGAGTCGTGTCCGACTCATAGCGACCCTTATAGGGTTTTCAGTGGCTGATTGTTTCGGGATTGCCTCAGGAGTGGGTTGCCACATCCTTCTCCCGTTTTTGTGGTGCTGGGAATCGAACTCGGGACCTCAGAGACTGCCGAGGGGTGCTCTACCAACTGAGCTAAATCCCAGCCCCATTATGAAAGATAGTTTGCTTTTAAGGAATAATTACCAGGGAAAACTGAGGCATCTGGAGGATTTTAGATGAACTTGGAAAAGAACTTGGAAAAACCCTGGTTCTTGCGGTGGATTGGCATACGGAGACTCCTCGGGTGAAGGGAAAGCTGGAGAGGAGAGAAGTTAAGCAAAGTTTTAGCAGGAAGAGTGCTCCCTGCCAGACTCCCCGCCCCGTGTGACCTTGCTTGATATAGGGTCTTGGTGGGTGTCTGTAAGATATAAATTTAGAAGAGGCCATGCTGGAGTGGGCAGGTGTTTATCCAAGCTGACAGGTGTCCTTACAAAAGGAGGAAAAAGGCACCCAGAGACCAAAGCAGGAGCAGCCTGCAGTGACAGAGGCCAAGACTGGCATGAAAGTCCCCAAGCCAAGAAGTGTGGGCAGCTGGCACTGCCAGAGCTTGGCAGTGGGATCTTTGGCCTTGCCAGAGCCTGGTTTGGCCTTCTGGCCACCATAATGGTGAGAGAATCAAGCTGTTGGCTTCAGCCACTGGCTTGTGGTAGTTTATTAGGGAAATTAATAAATGGTGTGTGTGTGTTACTTTCGCAGTAAGAAAAGCTACTTTATTTTCCAATAGGTAGGAAAAAATAAATCAGGTTTGTGTTATTGAGGCAAGATAGAAACAGAGCAGGACAGATGCGCAGGGAGAATCGAGAGGGCCTGGGAAAGGGGCTTTCACCTGGGATCTGGTGTAAATCTCACCAGCTGAGAGCCAAGAACTTTGACACAACTGCCGATAAAAATGCTGAAGGAGCTGTCTGCATAAGACATGATTTTAGAAGATAATTTGCAATTGAAAAATGTTAATATAGGGGCCTTTGGCAGGCCCCTAAACCTTAACAGTGTACGTTGTTGTTAGTGCCCTGGAGTCAGACCTGACTCATGATGACCCTAAATACAACCCTGACTACAATAGAACAGAACACTGCCCAACACTGCAATGCACACAATCTTTTTGTGTTTTAGCCCATTGTTGCAGACACTATGTCTCTTCTCAGTTTGACTTGTCCCAGTGGGTAGAGCGCTGCGCTGCAGTCTCTGAGGTCCCAAGTTCAACTCCCAGTACCGCAAAAATGGGAGAAGGGCCTGGCAATCCACTCCCAAGGCAATCCGGAGCACTCAGCCATTGAAAACCCTATGAGGATTGCTATGAGTCAGATACCAACTCGACGGCACCTAACAACAACAACAACAACAAATCAACACAAGGAGATCCCAGGGGCTCTACTCCATTCCTGTCATTAAGATTGACTCTACTTTAAGGAGGCAACTCTTCCCCAGTCCTTTCTCCCAGGCTGTGAGACTCATTTTTCAGCACTATGGTTGACAATGCTTCTCTGTTATTCATAGAGTTTTCAATGGCTGAACGTTTTGGGAGTGGGCTGCTGGGTCCTACTCTAGCATGTCTTAGTCTGGAAGCCAGCTGAAATCTATCCACCATGGGTGGCCCTGCTGGTATCTGAAATACTAGTGGCATAGCTTTCAGCATCACAGCAACACACAAACCTCACAGCAGGAAAAGCTGACAGACACATGGGGGAACAACGTACCTTGTAAAGCCACAAAGTCTCTGTATATTCATTGTAAGGATACTCAAGGGCTCTTCTTTCTCTTGAGAAGCCCACACCCATATCTCAGATGTGTGCTATTAAGCTCATTTTGTTTCACTCTCTGACTCATCCTGAAATTCATTTCTGCAATGAAGCCAGGGAGCCAGCTTAACCTGAGTGGAGGTTCTAACAAGGAGAATTCCTCAGGCTGGGCGGCAACGCTGGGCTGCCTGTCTCTCTCACCACGGCTGACGTTATGATCCCAAATGAAGGGGGTCATTGCACGACAGTGGGTATGAGCACCATTTTCTTTGTGTTATGATGCATCACATGAACTGTATTTCTATCATCAGGAGGGTAAGTAGGTAAATAATAGCTAAGCACACGTGAGAAGGGGTTTGTTCTGCAGGGTAAATAAACAGTGTCTAAAGAGGATGCAGAGACACAAGGGTGTTGTAAGATCCCAACCCCCAGTGCCTGTTACCATGGATGAAAAACTTTTAAGGGAACTAGATGACCCACCCACCTCAGAAAGAGAAACATCTGGAGCAGCAGTGCCCAAGGTGAAAAACCGCCAGGCACCAAGAAGTCTGAGGCAAGAAGTCAGCAGGATTGCATCAACCAGTTCCCGTTCTGCAAAAGCTACTTCCTCCTCCTATACCTGTCTCCCCCCATACCCAAAGGACCCTATAAGAATAATCCCCTGCCATCTTGGTGCCACACGTCTGTAATCCCAGCGGCTCAGGAGGTGGAGGCAGGAGGATCACAAGTTTGAGACCAGAGGTAGTCTATGTAACTTAGTGAGACCCTGTCTCAAAAAGTAAAACAGTGGGCTGGGGGTGCAGCTCAGTGGTCCAGCACTTGCAAAGCATGCAGGCGCGAGGCCCTGGGTTCAACCCCAGTACAAAAAAAAAAAAAAAAGAATAACTCCCCCTCAGCAGGGGGCTGCTGCTCCTCTTGGTAGGATCACCGAGGTGCTTATAATAAAAGCCTCTTGCTCCACATATGACCCAGTGTGAGGGCGTGATCTCTTCACCTGGACCTAACGGATACAGTGTTCCTTCCTTGTCACACGTATCAACATACCCGCACATGTGGTTCAAAATCTCTCTCTACAAGCAAGAATTGGTCACTAGAAAGTAAGGAGGTACCACAAAGGAAACAAAAAGCAGAAGAATATTTTCAATGTCCTTTCATTTTTCCACCAGGGCCAAGTCCTGACACCTGGCAGTAATGAGAAGAACCTGCTGGAAGATGTGCCACCGTGACGCTTACATCATAGGAGGATTCTGCTGACATCAGCACTGACAGAGGCTGCGCACCCCGAGAGCAGTGACAGACCTGCGTCTGGGCTTGGCGAGGTCCTGAAGAGGTGGTCCTTCCTCGTGGGATGTGACTGGCTGCTTCTTCCCCTCGCCCTGACCAAGTAAAGGACTCCCGAAGGAGGGATGGTCGACAGCTTGGGTGATGGTGGTAACGTCGTGGGTAGGGATGGTGCCCTGATCTTGACCACGGCAGCATATTGACAGGACATTCTCTCCTGGGAGGAAAAGGAAGAGAAAAATAGGTCTCAAGCTGTAAAAAAAACAAAACAAAACAAAAAACCCTACATCTTTGTCACATCTGACACTGGGATCCTGCTGGGATCCTGACTTGGGGGTGATGCCTGAGGAGGTCGTACCCCAGGAGGAGCTGGCTAGATGGACCGTGGACCTGTCCACGTCACATTCCCAGTGGTCTTAAATGGAAACAGTGGCCAATTTCAAACTGCAAGGACCTGAAGCTGTGTCCAGTTGAGGTTCCACAAAGAACTTCCCAGAATAAGAAACAAGACCTGAGCCACGCTTGTGAGGCTGTTTCCTAGTGGCCACTTGGCCAAGGACAAGAAGGGCACAGGAGAATCGATGTTCAGCATTTCCCTTTATTTGGCTTAGTCTCACCACGGCTGACGTTATCATCTCAATGTTCAGCATTTCCCTCCGTTTGGCTCGGTGCGTCCACCCGGCAACACCCTGACTATGACGGTGTCCGTTTGTGATCAACAAAAAAAGGATAATGGAGCTGCTGACGTGCTTTGCTTCCATACTATGTTTGTCTTTCAAAGCCCATGTGTTTCGTGCGCCTGCAGTCCACCTCGGCTCAGAGCAGCCACGTTTCACGTGTCTCTTAAATGAGTGCTCCACACTGAGACAGCAGAGACCTTCATTTTGCTTCCAGGTATCGCCCGGTGGCACGATCCCCACAGCTTGCGAACAGACCCACCTGAAATCGCCAAGCCCAGCTCAGTGCTGGCCAGAGCCTGGGTCCTGGTTTGGAGCCTCTGATTCCAGTGTGGACACTGACCCTGTCTGCAGTCTCTGGTTAGACCACTGTAGTCTCGAAGCAAATGACCATCTTACTATCTCTGGCAGGAGAAGAGAACAAAAAATCAGCTCTTGGGGCAGAATCCATCCTCCCAGTTTGGGAAGCCTTCCTCCTCACGGCCTCACTCTGTTGTCACACCCATACGGCAGAGATTTGTTGCATTTATTTTATGCGACACAGGTGGACTAGCACAGGGCGCGGGGGAGGCAGAGAGTGCACCCCAGTGTGGTCCAACGTGCGAGGCGCACTCAGCAGCCCAGGCGGCTCCAAGGGCACTCGGAGCTGATCAGTGTCTCTAACTCCAGTTGCTTGTCCGCCTAGAGGCGCAATCTTCTAGAAGAAATCCCTCGGGTTGGTGTACAAATGTCTACACACTAATTCATTGTTGGTTGTGACAAAGATGTAGGGTTTTGTTTTGTTTTGTTTTACAGCTTGAGACCTATTTTTCTCTTCCTTTTCCTCCCAGGAGAGAATGAATTGTAGAAGAAGAAGAGTGTTGTTATTGATCACCTTCCTTGCATTCCTGCTGATGGCTAAGCACTATTTCAGGTAAATATAAAATATCGATTGATCGTGACCTTCAGGGACAGGCAGAGGTGGTCTAAGCTGCCACATCTCATCCAAAGACATAAATAGCACTCGAATCTACCTCCTCTTTGTGGGACAAAATATACACATTTTAATTCTTTCATTGTAGACACACAATTATTTTTCAAACACTTTTTTGGTGCCAGGCTTGATTCCAAGGGCTAGGAAACAGCAAACCAAGGCCTTCTCCTCAGGGAACCTTCCACTCAAGACAAAGTATGTATCAAATACGTGGTTCGCATGTCTTATTTTATACAATAAATGTCATAAAGATGAAGCCAGGTGAGAGACTGGGTGCGATCAAGTATAAACCATCTCAAAGTTCCAACTTTGTGTCTAATGTAAACAAAGTTAACTCTACCTGCCAGAGAAATGCCTGCAGTGGTAGCCCTGTGGCATCCAATCCCGTCAGATCTCGGAAGCTAAGCAGGGTCGGGCCTGGTTAGTACCTGGATGGGAGACCTCCTGGGAACACCAGAAGCTATAGGCTTGGGAGAAGGACCTGGCAACCCCCTCCCAAAAATCAATCTGCCATTGAAAACCCTATGAACAGCAGAGAAGCACTGACAATAGTGTTTCCCCTGTTGTACAGAGGGTCACTATGAGTCGGATACCGACTTGATGGCACCTCACAACAACAACAAGCCAGAGAAATACCCATTAACCTGGCAAAGTTCTCTCTAGAATTCAGGCTCCCACCTCCTCCATGCCTCTTTATGAGCAGCACAGTGTTTCCAAATGCCATTAGGGAAACAGTTATATCGTGAACGATCATCAGAAATGTGTGTGTGATAAAGAACTTGTATCCACAAGAGGAAGCTCAAAAGGTGCGTGGAACGCCGTGGCAGTGCCCGGGCTCCTGGGAAAGCCCCACACTCCCTCCCATCCCTCACAGGGTCCACTACACGGCAGCGCTGCTGCCGGACGCAGCCTTAGCCCCACAGTGGAAGCAGAGAGGCCGAGCCCCGCCTACGGAGCTCCGGGGGATGCAAGAGAGGAGCCGCAAGCTAGGCGTGGTGGCGCATGCCTGTAATCCCAGCAGCTTGGGAGGCGGGGGCAGGAGGATCGCAAGTTCGAGACCAAAGGCAGTCTGCGTAACTTAGACCCTCTCTCAAAAAGTAAAAAAAAAAAAATGGGCTGGGGGTGCAGCTCAGTGGTCCAGCACTTGCAGAGCATGCAGGCACAAGGCCCTGGGTTCAATCCCCAGTACCAAAAAAAAAACAAACAACAAAAATCGAAAAACAAAAAACTTGTATTCAACAATAAGGAAACAACCCGATTTTAAAAACAGACAAGAGAACTGAATAGCTATCTCACCAGCAAAGATATACATATGGGGGGGAAAAAACCACTTAAAAAGATACTCAGCATAATTTGTTGAGAAGGAACTGCAGGTTAGGAAGGTGAGATGCCACTGCACCCCTGTTAGGGGCTGAGATCCACAGCCCCCCCGGCCTAACGCCGGTTGATCTCTGGCAGGAGGCTGAGCAGCAGGATCGCTCCCTCATCGCTGGTGGAAAGGCAAAATGGCGCTGTCACAGTGGAAGACTCCATGGCAGGGGCTCTGCCGTTCACCGGGAGCTGAGCATGATGCCTGGCACGTGGCACACAGACGCTGGGGAATTGTTAGGTTAAGAAGTGAATACATAAATGGGTCTAATTCCAAGAATTTTAAAATTCAAATTACAGTAGGTCTCTGTTCACATTAGAAACTTAACATTTTTCCATTTAAAGGATAAGGACACATTACTTGTGGGGTTGATGAACTCAGAAAATAGAAATAGAGGATGCCCAGTTCTGCCTTGGAGAAACCCCAGATCATTGTAACAGAAGTGTATTCCATGCCATATGTGGTCCTGCAGGCACTAAGCTATAGGCGTAGCAGGTGTTGGGTGTGTGGAGCAGGATGAACTGTGCTCCTTGGCTGAGTTTGCATCCATCAGGTGTGTGAGGACTTCGTTTGGTCCCGCATGCTGGGAGGAGGCCGAGAACCCAGGCACCCAGGAGTCCCCTCTGCCATCGAGTGGCAGCCGGGCCTCCCTGGCTCGGCACCTGCTACCCAGGCTGGCCACTGCCTCCGAGTGTCTCCACTGCTCGTTAGGTCAGGGTCATTCTTTAGCCCACCATACTGGCCGCTGTGGGTCTCAGGAGTTACCAAGGCCAACGTGCTATAGAAAGAAGGCTTTTAACAAGTTGCCCACCTGCCACAGGCTGTTTTTGATGAAGGTTGGCCTGGACGACTGGGTTCAATAATTCATCACTGGGAGGTCCAACGACGGGACACCCGTGCTGAGGACCCGGGAGATAACGTCAGAGATGGATGCATTCTGAACATCATTTCTCACAAAATGCCCGGGGTGGTGGAAGGGAATCACTGAACAAGCTTATCATCTGCATAACTAACGGTACCATACGCTCTAGGTGAATTCGGCACCGATGGTCCCAGACTTTCACAACACTCTGCCGTACAACGTTTTGGCTTTGTGGTAGTGTGAGAGCCCCCCAGATGGCCACCCAGCTGCTCATGCAGGACAGCATTCAGTACACCCCACGAGCATCTCACTGCCACCGAGGCACCGGAGAGGTATAGCTCAGCATGGCCACCTAGCCCGAGGGGTTCCTCTAGTCAGGTCCCCCACTCAGGTTACGCTGGGTCCTTGGCTTCATCACAGAAAAGAACTTCAGGAGGAGCCAGAGACAGTGAAACAAAGTTATGGAGTTTATTAAGTCCACGCTTTAGAGTACACATGGGCACTCAGAGAGAGAGACAGACAGAGACAGACAGAGAGACAGACAGAGACAGGCATCCAAGACACAGATGGGAACTTACTAAGGGAGCGAAGGGTGCCCAGAAGCCAGAGAGAGGCCTGCACACACCTGCTGCCTAGTTTTATTTAACCTAGGGCATGCCCATGTGAGGGACTGGGATTTAGCTCAGTTGGTAGAGCGCTGTGCTGCAGTCTCTGAGGTCCTGAGTTCAATTCCCAGCACCGCAAAAGTGGGAGAAGGACCTGGCAATCCACTCCCAAGGCAATCCTGAAACAATCAGCCATTGAAAACCCTATGAGGGTCGCTATGAGGCAGATACTGACTCGATGGCACACAACAACAACAACAACAACAATGCCCATGTGATGTCAGTCCTGGGTGCCCAGCTCTGGGCACCTGGTGTGACATGAGCCTAGAGAGGCCTGGGGATGAGCCAATAAGCTCAAAAGAAGAAGTTCCAATGTTTCGATTTTTCTACTGGAGGAACTTCCCTTTAGTAAAGTGAGATTATTCACTGTGTCAGATTAACAAAAGAACCATGAAGAAGCCAGGTGCGGTGGCGCATGCCTGTAATCCCAACAGCTCGGGAGGCAGAGGCGGGAGGATCGCAAGTACAAGATCAGAGGCAGTCTGCATAACTTATCGAGACCCTGTCTCAAAAAAAAAGTAAAAAAAAAAAAAAAAAAGCTGGGCTGGGAGTGCAGCTCAGTGGTCCAGCACTTGCAGAGCATGGAAGCGCGAGGCCCTGGGTTCAACCCCCAGTACCACACACACACACACAAAAAGAACCATGAAGCACAGAGGGGAGGGCAAAATTAAAGGTTACATAGGTTTTTGACTCCAAGCATGGCTTGTTGCTATGTTACCATTTTTGTTATTTAAAATGTCTCAAAAATAACGTCTCCATGCAGGTGGTTCTCACAGCAATCTTCCTGGTAGTTGTGTCAAAGTTCTCGACTCTCAGCTGGTGAGATTCAAACCAGATCCTGGGGTGAAGGCTCCTCCCCTTTGCATGTCCCCCACACTTCCTTGTCTTTCTCTCCCGCCTCATTACTATGAAAGGCTGTGTGGTGGACGACTCAGCCAAGGCGTGGCCACGTGGGTGGTCTGCGCGTGTCTGAGGTGGGCCAGGCTGTGCTGTCATGGTAGGGAGGTTCCGGTGTGAAGTGCGTTTCCACCTGACAGGATTTTCAATTTAAAACGGTTTACTGGAGCTGGGCGTGGTGGCGCACATCTGTAATCCTAGCGGTTTAGGAGGCGGAGCCAGGAGGATTGCAAGTTTGAGACCAGAGGAAGTCTATGTAACTTAGTGAGACCCTGTCTCAGGAAGTAAGGAAAAAAAATAAAAGGGCTGGGGGTGCAGCTCAGTGGTCCAGCACTTGCAGAGCATGCAGGCGCGAGGCCCTGGGACCAACCCCCAGGACCACAAAAAAAAAAAAAAAAAAGTTTATTGGGAAGTCAGCTCATCCTAAATTGAGAAGCATCTGTATATAAATGAAAAGAGAATCAAAAATGAGTGCCTCCAAAAATAGGCCGGAAGACATCTGGAACAGAATAGAAGACCCAGATATACCTCAACACACCTATAGCCACCTTATTTTCGACAAAGGAGCAAAGCAAGTAAACTGGAAAAATGACAGCCTCTTCAACAAATGGTGTTGGGAAACATGGTCATCCACATGCAGAAAAATGAAAATGGACCTGCATCTCTCAATATACACGCGAGTTAACTCAGAATGGATAAAAGATCTCAACATAAAACCAGAAACTTTAAAACTTATAGAAGGCAAGATAGGCAATACACTCCATCATATAGGCATAGGAAAGTGTTTCCTTAATAGGACTCCAATTGTTCATGAAATTGCAACAAGAATAGATAAATGGATCACATGAAATTAAAAAGCTTCTGCACAGCAAAAGAAACAATGAACAGAGTCAAGGAAACCCCCACGGAATGGGAAAAAATCTTCACATTTTATACATCAGACAAAGGTCTAATTACTAGAATTTATAAAGAACTCAAGAAAAAAACTCCCCAAAAAACAAACAACCCAATACACCACAAATGGGCAAAGGAACTGAGTAGATAGTTCTCAAATGAAGAGGTGCATAAAGCCATGAAACACATGAAAAAGTGCTCAACATCCCTAGCCATTAAGGAAATGCAAATCAAAATAACTCTGAGATTTCACCTTACACCAGTAAGAATGACCAAGATCAATAAAACAAACAACAACAAATGCTGGCGAGGTTGCGGGGAAAAGGGAACACTCTTACATTGTTGGTGGAGCTGTAAATTGGTGCAACCACTGTGGAAATCAATATGGAGGTACCTCAAAAAACTAAAAATAGATCTACCATATGACCCAGCTATAACACTATTGGGAATTTACCCAAAGGGAGATGGGTC
>VMDO01011549.1:0-66287 GCA_007922755.1 Pedetes capensis | reverse complement strand
CATGTTTGGAAGAGTGGCAGGTCAACACAAAAGAGGAAAACCCTCCACCAGATGGATTGACACAGTGTCTGCAACAATGGGCTTAAACATAAATAAGATGGTTTGCCTGGCACAGAATCGGCAAGTGTTTCGATCTGCTGTACATAGGGTCGCTATGAGTCGGACTCGACTCGACGGCACCTAACAACAACAACAACATGTATGCCTGGCTGACATTAGTGTTTCCATGTCTTTTGCCGTGTGCTGATGTGCTGATCCTGTCTCTCCTGTAAATCGAGAAGAGGCTGAAAGGCCAAGAGTGCGTCAATTACTTCTTCTAGAATTTTCCACGATGCCTGGTGTGATTCTCTGCAGAATGCATATTCATTCAATCAGGACTGACAGACAAGAGGCCAGAGAGGCCAGGTCTGTTAGTCTCACAGGCTATCAAGGGTGAGAAAGCTCTCAAGAGAAAGAAATCGTGATGCTGTTTCAACTCTTTGAAGCATGAAACGTTCTGGAAATGCAGAATGGAATCTGGCTGGGAGAGGGGGCACCACATCAGGACACCAGAGTCATGTGGCACATCCTAAAGCCAGGCCTCAGGATCCGAGATGCTGTGCAACCAGGGATGTTCTGTTGTCCCATTTCTGAGCAAGAGTCCCCCTGAAGCAAACTGGCAGTAAGAGGTAGATGGCCCCACGCAAAGCTCATCGCTGGGAGATCTTTTTTGAGAAACCTAGGCTTTTGCTTTAAATCAGGAGCCATCTGATTTATTAAATACATCAAAGTGCATCACAGAACTAGTGTTACTAAGTGAGGCCCAAAAAGGAAAAGAGGAGGTGCTATTGTGACTCATACTCTGGACGTGAAAGGCCTATAGGACATTTAACTGTGGCAGGCGGTGACGAACAGCGATACCACTGGCTGCCCAGGTGTTCATCTTTGCTGAGGGCTTTTGGGTCTCTAGGGCCAGGAGGACTTCCAGCCTCTCCCCATGCCTATTTCTCTTTAGGACTGGAAAGAAATGGTGGGCTTATCAGACCCGGTGGACCTAGAATCTTTATTAACTAGCTCCCCCAGGACCAAAGATTCCTAAGGATCTTCTGAACCAAACCAATGTAAAATGACACTCAGAGATAGTTATTTTTTTGCCTTATTTCTATGCCTTTTTACAACTTACAATCTCGGTAAGACACTGGGTAGATAGGTTACCCTGCCTCCTCAGCTTGGCCGCTAACAGAGTTCACTACACTGCAGTTTCTGCACATCCTAGTTTGGGCTGTGCTTCAAGAGCATATGTCATCCCACGCATAGCACCTGGCTGAAACCTGGCCAGGCCCAAGAGCCCGGGGCAGGTGGGCCCACAGAATGCAGCTGCCACAAGCTATGGGGTCCAAGAAGATTGTTTCTAAGGCTTTGTTTGAGGAAAGCACAGAAGCCCCTGGCTTTATATAAATCCTGCTGATTGAGGACACTTTCGAGTCTATAGACGCTTCCCCAAAATAATTCTAATTTGAATAGAAAGTCCAATCCTTTATAGAGCCCAGACTGTTCATTTTTTTTGTTCCTCTTGTCACATGGGAACTTGAAGAGATCACAACCATGACAAACAGGCAGAGTTAGTGTGTAATTCCTCCAGAAAAGAAGTGCAAACAGAATTGCAAAAGCTGTCACACTGGCCAGGAAGAAGGCCAGAATTAAGAAGGGCATGGAAGAGAAGCACGATGACAACCAGAGAGCTCTAAGCACCAAATACAAAGGCACCCAAGCATACTCTTATGATCGTCCTCTAACTTCCAGCTCCTGTACAGAGCAATGCCTCGCCTGGCCACCCCACACATCCACTTAGACACCATCACTGACAGAAGACACATTGGAAGGAGACCCAAGAGCAAGAGCAACTCAGTCCCAGAGTGAAGAACCCCACCACCCAGTCAATGCAAAAAGGTTTTGGATGTTTATTTGGGAGAAAGATTTACCCCTAACTTTTTTCACATTTGCGTGAGGACCACAGTTATGATGGGATGTTCACGTGTGCTCACTGCCAAAGCCACGTCCACTTGAAGAAAACAGGGCAAAAGGGAGAAAGGAATTGTGCCTGTTGCGCTCAGCCACTCTCTGGGTTCTTCGCATGTGTGAGTCTCAGCCCAGAGTAAAAATGATCTCTCATGGTGCTAATGATTTTACCCACCTACTAGAAAAGGGACCTTTGACACTTTAAGAGTCACAGGACAAAGACTCCGCACTATCCTAAATTACGTTTAACTTTGCATTAATTCGTTATCGACTGTTTGACTTATAACAAGTTATAATAGTAAAGACTGCCTTTTGCCCGCTCCAATGTCTAATGTAGCTGAATCTTAAATAGAACCTTATTTGAAGTGCATTCTAAACCTACCCAGTGTCCACCTCTAAGCCAGCTTAACATCTCTCCTCCCTAGTTTTGATCAATTCCTTTTCTTTTCCCCCCAAATGCATTTTTCCTTGATAATCTCTGTTGTTGTTGTTAGGTGCCATTGAGTAGATATCTAACTCCTACAGACTCTATGTACAACAGGTGAAACACTATTGTCAGTGTTTCTTTGCTATTCATAGGGTTTTCAATGGTGGACTGATTTTTGGGAGTGGGTTGCCAGGTCCTTCTCCCAAGCCTACAGTACCTGGTGTTCCCAGGCGGTCTCCCATCCAAGTACTAACCAGGCCCAACCCTGCTTAGCTTCCGAAATCTGATGGGATTGGACACCACAGTGGTACTGTTGCAGGCTGATAATCTCTAGGAGTCATTATTCAGAAATGAACGAGGAAGTATTTATTGTGTTGAATAGGTTTAAGATGATTGTATGCTTTCAAAGAAGACTAAAACTGCTACATAAACATTTGTGTACAGAATCCTAACCTTAGCAACTATAGTATAAACTTCCTGAAAGCAGAGTCAATTCATTCACTGCTCATGATTTTGTGCGTGTATGTGTGATACGTGGAAGTTGAACCCACGGCACATACTCTGCAAGTGCTCTATCACTAGGCTGCACCCCCAGCCCATGTTTTTATTTTTTATTTTGAGTCAGGGTCTCACTAAGTTAAGGCAGCCAGGCTGCCTCTGGCTTCAAACTCATGATCCTCTTGCCTCTGCCTCCCAAGTCGCTAGGATGACAGGCATGTGGCATGGTACACAGCTGTATGCATAGTTCTTTACAGACTTCCTAATGCCTAGCAGAGTGCTGGATGTTCTAATCTGCATATTGTGGAGCCCCCCTAAAGTGCTGAAAGGGTGCAGATTGGATTTGAGAACATAAGGTAATACAATTTTACCTAAATGACTTCCACCTTTCCTATTGCCTCCTAGCACCATACTCTAACACTGAGAGCTCTGAACAAGGTCTTTCTAATTTAATTAATTTATTTTTATTTATTCATTCATACTTGGTCTTGCTACGTAGCCCAAGTTGGCCTTGGACTGGGGAAGCTCCTGCTCAAGCTCCCAAGCACTGGAATTACAGGCACATACCACCACAACAGGCATCGAGCAAGACCTTAACTGAAAAAACCCATTTCCTATGAAGTTATTTAATATGTAGTTTAGTGATGCCAATACTGAAAACATTCTGCCCGATCATTGCAGCAAGGCCCAGGGCTCTATGAGGTCTGTGTTTCCCCCACAGGACAAGACGCAGAACAGACACCGAGTTCCAGGTCTGTGCAGGTGGATGCTATTCTTCTTGCCCTCTACATATCATTTCCAGGAGGAAGACGCAGGGCAGTCAGTCTATCTTGGCTAGAGAATGCCACAGGCGGAGCTGGTTGACACCTGCCTAGGAGGGGAGATGCCCAGGAAATAAGGAATTTTGCTCATTACTGATCGACAGCTGTGACCCTTTCCCCATAAGAACATGGCGGATCCAGTACAATTGCACAGGTTTCCTGACTCCAAGGCTGATGCTCCTGCACTGTACCCTGCTTACCTCAAAGCCATGGGAGTCTGGCATTTTCCTGTCCAGAATTTTTTTCTGTGGAAGAAACCCAGGAATTTGGCAGCTCCCAGGCTGAATCTGACCCATAGATGTTTCATTTGCTTGTACTTACATTAAAAAAAGTTCATAGTTGCCAACATTTTAACATCAGTAAGCACGCCATAAATGATCAGATTTTTTATTTTTCTTGAAAAATAGGAAGATTGGGCATCTCTGGGACCCGAAAATCTCGTGGCAATGAACCAGTCGAACTGAGTAAGAGGGTGGTGGTATTATTGTGGTGGTGGCAGTGGTACTGGGGACTGAATCCAGGGCCTTGCATACTGATCTACATCCCTAGCCCTTTTTATTTTAAAGTAGTGTCTAAATAGCCCAGGCTGGGCTCAAATTCTCAAACCTCCTGCCTCAGCCTCCCAACGCCCTGGTTTTACAGGTACATGCCACATGTGGCCTCCAGTAGGCTCTTATCTAGCTGACTTTAAACAATTCCAGATTCTGATCGCTGCATCTGTAAAATGGGGTTACTAAACATCTGTAGTTCATTAAGACATGCTCTTACATAGCCCTTCTCATCTGCTGGAGGTATCTAACAGAAAGTCCCCTTTGCTGGAGCCCAAGAGAGGTTAGGAGGCCAGCTGTGAAAAGGGGCTCCAGTCAAGTTTTGGCAGCCAGGTCTATGCCAGTAAATTTCCAATCTGTCAATCGTTCCCAAGCTGTGACCCAGAGGCCCCCAGTTCCCAGGAAGAATGCGAACATAACCTGAGTTTACTTGTGCCTGTGTGTGGCCTGCCCAGACACAGAGCCCTCAACTGCGCAAACACTCGCGGTGCCAGCACCAAACCAGAACGGTAATGAGGCCGATGGTGGCTCTGCTTCCTTCCTGAATCTGCACTGTCACTTCTGCTGGAGGCAACGCCCCATGAGAAAGAAGCCACAGTGCAGTTGCATCCACTCCTACAGATGTCACGAGGGAGGAGCCAAGGGGGTGACCCACTTGCCTTGATGCCCCGAAAACCTTCAAGTTCCTCAGCTTTGGGGAAGCACAGATCACAAGTCCTGTGAACACAAAGCCCAGCGCTAACGCAGATAAACAAGGAGGGCTGGGCAGGCACCGGGTCATACTTTGAAAGTCTGTGATTCAGTTCGACTGGTTCATTGCCACGAGATTTTCGGGTCCCAGAGATGCCCAATCTTCCTATTTTTCAAGAAAAATAAAAAATCTGATCATTTATGGCGTGCTTACTGATGTTAAAATGTTGGCAACTATGAACTTTTTTTAATGTAAGTACAAGCAAATGAAACATCTATGGGTCAGATTCAGCCTGGGAGCTGCCAAATTCCTGGGTTTCTTCCACAGAAAAAAATTCTGGACAGGAAAATGCCAGACTCCCATGGCTTTGAGGTAAGCAGGGTACAGTGCAGGAGCATCAGCCTTGGAGTCAGGAAACCTGTGCAATTGTACTGGATCCGCCATGTTCTTATGGGGAAAGGGTCAACAAGCCATCAAGCTTCCTGGGGTCTCCGTTTCCTCCCATCTAAAACAGAGGCCCAACATCAGTCTGTAAGCCTGTCATGTTGTGAGGGCTTTCATGTTGCTGTGATGCTGAAAGCTATGCCATTAGTATTTCAGATACCAGAGGGGCCAGCCATGGTGGACAGGTTTTAGCTGAGCTTCCAGACTAAGACAGACTAGGGAGAAGGACCCAGCAGCTCACTTCTGGAACAATCAGCCATTGAAAACCCTAGGACCAGCAGAGAAGCCCTGTCTAATATAGTGCCAGAAAATGAGCCCCCAGGCTGGAAGGCATTCAAGAAACAGCTGGGGAAGAATTGCTTCATCAAAGTAGAGTCAACCTAATGACAGGAATAGACTAAAGCCCCTAGGACCTCCTTTTGCTGAGGTGACACAACTCAAAATGAAAAGAAACACTGTGATAGAAACAATGGGCTCACACATAAAAAGACTGTGTGCATGGCACAGTCCTGGCTAGTATTTTGTTCGGTTTTACATGGTGTTGTTGAGTCAGATCAATAGCACCTAATGACGATGATGAAAAAATAGAGGCAGACCTCTAGCTGTTTTGAGAATCACATCCAAGCGGGCTAAGACACAGGAATAGCAGTCAGCACCTGGCCTGCTGTTACACCATGGTCGCCTTGATGCCTCCATTTTCTTGGCAAAAAATTTGAGGTAGCAATTTGACCTCAAAGGATCCATTGTTTGGACTAAGCAAGATTATCCAAGGAAAATGCTTAGTACAGTGCCTGACATAAAGCAAATGCTCAAGAAGTCTTTGTTCTTATTATGGTATTTATAACCAAGAAACAAAATTTTAAACCGTAGGTTTTATTTTATCCCTCCCACCTAGAGAAGTTTTCCACGCTCCAGTTTCTACTACACTCTCAGCTCATAAAAGTGCACATTGCACTGGTCTTGTTAACATATTCAAAATTAACCAACAGGCTAGTATCACTTTTGTTGTTAATGACTGATAAAGTCGAAATAATTGTTTTAATTTATTGATAAATTGCAAGAAGGGATAAAGAAACCACTTTTCCTGTTACACAAAGTTCAAATTGTAGTTCATGCTGTTTAATAAAATCTAAAGGATTACTAATTTTTAAACTGCTATATGGGATGAACTGCACTCTGATTGATTATATAAAATTAGAAGTTTTTTCTCTTTTGTGTGTTAGTTCTGAAACTAAATCCCTCACAATCACAAGTAATAATGTGTGAAATCTGCAGAGAAAGGCTGTTATCCTGTTTAGGTGGACAAAGTTATCCCAAGCCACTGGGTAACACACTTAGGATTCCAACATCATCTTCTATGAAAGCAAAACTGCATAAAATGTTTAAAATCTGAGGTGATAATATTATTTTTATAAATTAACAAAACTGAAAGTATGTAAAACATGAGTGAAAGCTCAGACCTGACAGTAGGGCCCTGTTCATTAGGGTTTGTTCATCGCCTGCTCTCTCCCACCTGTACTCCATAACCTTTGTTATCTTCTCATCTCCCACTAGGACCTAATGCTTTATTATCTCCTTTTTTGCTCTCCAGTTTCAAGCTCCATAACCACCGTGCTGAAGTCCATCAACTCAAGAGGTCCACATTAAATATGTACCACACCATCATTTCCCCAGCCCCAGAGCAGGCTCTTGGAAAAGTCTTGTTCCTTTTCTTAGAGAGGTTCCTCATTCTGAGTTTTCCATCTGTTTAAAGACTTAGTATTAATTAGACATTAGGCTCTGCCCCAATCCATTCAGGCCCTTTTTTCCAATGAAAGGCCATTTACAGTGCTGGAGATGAATACTGAATAAACCATGGCTTACCAAAACAACCAACAGATCTGTCCTAAAAAAAGTGCAACCAGAGTACTCCTTGGAAGCGAAGATGCTAGACAGTGTTTTATGTATTTTGGACACATTGTCAGAAGAATCCAATCCCTGGAGAAGGACATCATGTTCAAGAGAGCAGTGGGTCAATGAAAAAAGGGAAGACCCTCAACTAGATGGATTGACACAGTGGCTGCAACAATAGACTTAAGCATAAATAAGATCAAGTGCATGGCACAGTGTCAGATAGTGTTTCGTTCTGTTGTACACAGAGTCATTGTGAGTCAGACCCGACTCAATAGCACCCACAACAACATTTTTACTTCCACCTAGGTAGGTCCTTACTATGATTTAAAAACTGCAGAAATAAAAATATTAATAAACATTAAAGTATTCAAGGCTTACCTCAAGTCATCTTCTCTATTTACCCTTCATTCTATCAGGCAGAGTTAGTCTTTTTGACAATATGCTCTACCTCACCAGTTTGTTTTCACTAGCATTGAATATCTATTTCTTCATCTTTTTGACTACACTCTGAGATCTTTCAAAGAAGAAAACCAGTATTGTTGGCATTCTGAAACATTTCCTCTACCAATTATCTAGAAGAATTCCCTGCACTTACTAGATACAATAGAAATAACTTATGAAATTAAATTATGTGCAAAGTTTTGTCTGGTCATGATTTTAAAACACCTCAACCTCTTAAAATTCTTCTTAGAGCTCTCACAGGCAAAAGCAGAAGTGGATTCATTATTATGCCTAGCAAAACAAAAAGCCCAAACCTGATTTTTCTGGCCCTTCTAGTTTATTACACAACTGGAATATGAAGCTGGTTAGAAATCACAACCATCTAAGATGGCAGATCTATCAAGGATCCCACAGAACACATTAACACGTGGGCTGGATACAGTGCAACTCAGACATTTCTATCACAAGTAATGGAGACAAAAAGGAACCTGTCAACTCAGAGCGCCTCTCTGCCTCTGCAAGGAGAGTGTTCAATTAACACGGTTATTTATATATATTCTGTAGAATGCCAAAGCTTCATTCTCCGTATTTCCTTGGAAATGTGGCAGGAGGCTGAGTATATCCATTTTTGCAGATGAAGCAAGCAGAAACTCCATATTCCTGGGAATCGGCAGCTCTGGGCCAAGCCCAGAGAGTGGAATGCTAATGCCACAGATTTCAGGATAAAGATTATTTGGCAGGTTTATATGTTCCTAATCAGAGCATAAGTGCTAATTGCAATGAAGTTTACTGTCATTTTATAGGCATAGCTTTATCAAATGGGGCTATTTATTTCTTCCTAAACAGTATGTTTACAATTGAGATATTCAGGAGCAAGCTGAGGAGTCGTGGCTTAACAATGTCTTCATATGCTGAATTATTACACTTAGCATAACGATTCTACTTAGGAAGGTTCTTCTTGGAAAATTGACCTGCTCATTAAAACACTTTCTTTTATATTTAGTCAAACAATACCGAGAACAGCCAAAGAAATTCAAATACTTAGGTACAGTGAGAGGCCACCTTCACAAAGCTTACACTGCTATCAGTCACTACACAATCTAAGCATGACACCAATATAAAACTTGCCTAGGCCCTGTGCTACCCTAAGTTTCGTGTGTACCTGTGTGTGTGTGTGTGTGTATTTGGGACGGGTCTTTGCCCAAACCACCTGTCATTATCATGAACATGTAAGCTCCCTATGCCCTATGCTGAAGATTCGTTTTATTAATGGAGCTGTCAGATTGCTTTACAATATCTAAGAGGCAAGGAGGAAATACAGAGCATTTGACTGATTAAGTTTGAGATTCCATTACATTTTCACTTTCCTCAAATATTCATAGTGGGCTGGGGTTTAGCTCAGTTGGTAGAAAGCCTCTCTGCACTGAGGCTCCAGTTTCGATACCCAGCACCACCACAACAGGAGAAGGACCTTGCAACCCACGCCTGAAATAATCCTGAAAAAGTCAGCCATGGAAAACCCTGTGAACAGCAGAGAAGCACTGGCATAGTCCCAGGCATGGCATGGTGTCAGGGAGTGTTTTCCTCTGTTGTACACAGGGTCCCTATGAATTGGTCCCTGTCTGCCAGACTATTTAGCACAGAAGATTTTCTCTTTACCTTTCCAATTTCCTGTTTCCTAATCTTTTCATGACATTTGCTGAAAAGAAAAAAAAAAACCGCATCCTAAGAAATATGACAAATTTTGTGAAACCTTTGGTGATTAATTTCAGAGTTGACAGTGTATAGCTCTACAGTAATATGAAGGAGTCACTCTGTGCATCATCCCAAGGTTTATTCAACAACTCTCCACAGCTACTACTGTGATTACTGCAGCCATGCACAGCTAACCAGTGCCACACTCCTCAAAGGATTTGGAGTTGCTTCAACACCAGCGTATTTCAGATCTTTAGAAATATGTAATTTTTTAATGCACATACACCACAGATACACACATGCAATACCTAAGCAGCCAAGAGATGACCCTGGATTAGACATTTGACATTTGTTTTCTCTTAAGAGCTTGTTAATAGGCAATACTGAGACAGACATGAGTGAACATCCAGCAAGTAATACTTACATCATTAAACATGAAAGGGCAGTGAAACATGTCTCATACATGATGGCCCAACCATGTGTGGGGTGAGGAACAAAGACAGGGGTAAGACTGAGGAAGAGAATCCAATAGCTAGTGACATCCATGTCCAGTAGCTCAGATGGCAGGAAAGCATAGTTTTTTGCTTATCAGACTGAAAAACAGATCCATGTCATTATGGCTCAAAAAATTAAAAGGTAAAGTAGCTCAAATGAGGCAAGAGAGCTTCAAAGAGGGTGGGGAGTTCTGATACAACTGTAAAGATGCAAACAAACATAGCAGGGATAGATTTATAAAATGTAATGCTAACCAAGTGGCTGTACAAGCAGCCTGCATTTTCAAAGGGTGTGTTCAAAGCCAGAAAAACTGTCTAATAGGAAGCATGCACACAAAGTGTCAGGATAGCTATGGCAGGGAAAGAACCAAAAATTTCTAAGATAAGTATTGGTGTGGTTTGAATATAAAATGGCCCACACAAGCTCATGTTTGAACACTTGGTCCCTAGCTGGTGGCATTGTTTGGGGCGGCTGTGAACGTAGGTCACTGGGGGAAGGCCCTTGAAGGTGAGACCTAGCCTCCAGTTCCTGTAAGTTGTTTCCTGATCCACCATAATGTGAAGTGTTCTCCTTTATCACATGCTCCTGCACATGCCTTTCTCGTCCCCATGGACTGAACCTCTGAAACCATGAGCCAAAAAAGCTTCCCTTCCTTGGGTTGTTCCATCAGGTATTTTGGGCACAGTGATGCAAAAGCTAACTGATATAAGTACAAAGTAATATGAGCACCTTTCTTGAATCCTTTTGTAAAATCTCAATCCAAAAAGAAAAAAAATAAAGGCAGAGACAGTTCAGCTAATGTAGTACAGTCAACTATCATAGCAGAAAAGGTGCAGAACAATTATTTGCCTGTCCTTTTCTCTATCAAGGTGGTTTTCAAGCTCAGAGGGCCAATTGTAGCAAAAATACTCATTTGCTAGCAGGTTAATGATTTGTTAAATAATGCCTAAGTGTCCGGAATTGTGGTAGCCTCTAGAAAAACTTGTTACATGAGGCAAACATGGTCTTTGCCATCATGAAACTTGAATCCTAGTGAAATTAAAACTGAAAAGAAACCTGGTAGCTCCCTTAACACAGATAGATCCTCCAAGGTTAGGAAAGGAGTTATCTGTCATTCCTTTGCCAGCCTTGAAATGCTGAAGATTCGTTTTATTAATGGAGCTGTCAGATTGCTTTACAATGTCTAAGAGGCAAGGAGGAAATACAGAGCATTTGACTGATTAAGTTTGAGATTCCAGAACTGCAGAAATCAGATTCTGCAACACTGAAAGTCATTATAGGGTAACTGTAGAGCACATGGTAAACCTCTTTAAGAAATTTTTATAAGAATTTCAAAATCCCAAAAATATTACATGATCTTTTAACATCTCTTATAGGGAAAACACAAAAAACAAAAAACAATGTCCAAGGGAGCACAGTAATGTTGCAATCAAGGTCTGTGTGCACGTTTTATTGCCTTCGTGTGCTGAAGCCTGACTTCATGGACATGGTGCAGCCAGCTGTGTGCATCAGCTCCCAAGTACACATATAGTCTTGGCACACTGGTAACTGGAACTTGACCGTGGTGGGTGTTATTTACAACATGGAAAATGGCAAGGGCTACAAACAAGATTTTCTCTCTTCTTTTCCTTCCTCCCTCCCTTCTCTGTCTCCCTCTCCCTCCCCTTTTCCCCGATCTCCCTTGCTTTCTTCTTCTTTCATCCCTTTCTGGAGAGGTAGTACTTAAGCTTAATTACCAGCACACCAATGTCTTCAGGTAATATGCTGAAACTCTGTAGAACTGTCTTTTCCAATGGGTTTTATGATTGTGTCTATTTTTTTATCATCTTCCATAATGGACAAATTTGTTTTGTGACTATATGCATATGAGAATATACACATAACTGAGTCCTCAGCAGTCATACATCTGCTTTTAATTTTACATAGTATATAGGATAGAAAATCATGTCCCATTTCATTTTAATCTGTGCTACACTGAATACAAATGAGGTTGGAGAACACATACTGACATCTGCAATTTGCATTCCTCATCAATGAGTTGCCTTTTCACATATTTTGTTCATTTTTAAAATTTTGTTTACTTTTGATACCATTTAGTCTGACCCTACTGGTTACATATTATATGAATTCTTTTTCTTTTTTTGGCACAAGGGGATTGAACCCAGGGCCTCACACATGCTTTGCAAGTGCTCTACCACTGAGATGCACCCCTAGCCCTTTTTTTTTTTTTTACTTTTCGAGACAGAGTTTCACTAAGCTGAGTGGGCTGCCTCTGGCCTTGAAGTAGCCATCCTCCTGCCTCTGCCTCCCAAGGTGCCGGGATTAGAGGCACGCAGCCCCATGAAGCTGTTGGAAGGGCTCGTGCGGTCTGAAATCATGAGTGAGCAGAATGAATATTTGTTCTACTGTTAGGTCAGCTGTGATACCCAGGTTTTTCTTCTGGGAAGGGAAAATGGGCCCTTTCTAATCAGTTTCTTACAGGACAAGTGGCTTTCCTCTTTTACATGTTAGGACTGAGAGGTACTCAGCACACCTATGGAGTAAGCAAGACTGGAGAGCCTCCGATGAGCAGAAGCAGCGAGGAGGAGAGGAGGGCCCCGCGTGGAGTCTCTGAAGATACCATCTTGATCCATCCCAGCATATAAAGTGAAGCAGGTCTTCTGTGCTGCCCATTCCTTGACCTGTGCTCAATGCTTCTTAAAAGGAAGCTCTGGACCTACTTTCTTCCTAGAGGTCCCCAGGGAATGTGGGGCCACAGACACACCCTCTCAAGGATCCTCTTGACTTCTACTTTGACTCCTTTGAGGCTGGGGAAAACAGGAAGAGGGACCAGGGGATGAAACGATTGATTGGGTGGCCATCTTCACAGATGGAGAAGGAAAGAATGGCAGGTGTACAGGGAGAAAAGGAGTCCTAGTTTTCAAAAGAAATGGAGAATGGTCAATAGGGAAAGGAAAGAGACTTCACAAATTGGTTCGCCAGATATCAAGTCGCATTTAAATTTTAGTATGGATGTTAAATTGTGGTCACTTTGAAAGAAGTGAGTCCCAAATTAACAGTGGTTTGCTTAGATGGGATTGCCAAACTTAGTTAATCCAGGGAGGCACCATAGACTCAATGAGCTCAACATACAATTTTACTCTTTCAAGCTATACTTTAAAGAAGATAGAGAAATGAGTGGTAGTCAGATGGACTAATAGCTAGCTGCTTGGAAAAAAAATATTTCCAAAGAGTGTTGATTAATGACTTCAACTCAATGCAGAAGAAAATCGGTACACATTATATAAAGTTTTCATCCTTTTTAATAACAAAGATCAATGTCAGGCACAATAGGGGACATGTGGCTATTAGAAGCTTATGTAAATAAGACCCAGAGACTTTAGTTAGTCACAAGGACAAAATACTTCACAAATGATATGGTCATCATAGCAGCATAACAAATCTTGGGCTGTATTATAAAGATGTGCAGAGTGTAAGAGACAGGCGATGTGAGAAGGGGTCAGAGTGACGCATTTGGTATTGCCACATCTATTGGATCCCTTTGTGCCAATAACAGGGGCCCTGAGGCAGCCTGTGGCTGGGTGGGCCGAAGTACAAGCTGAAGGTCAGCTTCCCCTCTGTCCTCCTCCATGCTCACTCACACACACACACACACACACACACACACACACACACACACACAATCTGCAGAGCTGCACAGCAGCTTCTGTAGGCCCTGGACCCTGCATCACTCAGAACTCGGCTGCAAGATTTTTCTCTGAACCTAGGGGTTTTTTTGTTTTGTTTTGTTTTGTTTTGTTTTGTTGTTTTGCCAAGAGAGACTTTGAAAGTGAGATACTTTCAAAGATGAACAGTACAGCAATTACACTGGGAGAGGATTTAAAAAGTCAGTAAAGCCAAGGCTTGATAAGAAAGAAACTCAGGAGACCATGATAGCAGACTCCAACTATTTGAAAGGAAAGGGATTTAGATTTATTCTGGGCAGCTCTAGAAGCTCAAATGAAGACTAAGAGGTTTACTCACAATGTCCTGTACATGGAGAGTGCTCAAGAATTATGTCGATTCCAGGTTGTGATGTGAGGTGTTTTCACTTAAGTCAAAGGGGTATGTACATCTAGTTTCTTTTTTGATTTTTAATTACTATACCATATAATGGGTTTCCCAATGGCATTTCCACATAATTACATGGGCACTCCACTATTATTCACTCCCTTTCTACTCTCCCTTCTTGTTCCATCTACCTTCCTCTACTCTCCCCCTCCAGATAACCCCCCTTTTACTTTCAGGTTTCATCCACATGTGTTTTGTTCTGCTTTGTTTTCCAATCTAGGTTCATAAGAAAGAACATGCACTATTTGTATTTCTGAGTTTGGCTCTCTTTGCTTAACTAGCTGATCACCACTTCCATTCATTTTCCTGCAATTGACATAATTCAGTTTGTCTTTATTGTTGAATAAAATTCCAGCGTGTACACATACCACATTTTTTAATCCATTCATCTGTTGATAGACATCTAGGATGATTGCACATCTTCGCTATTGTGAACTGTACTGCAAGGCACACAGAAGTGCAGGTGTCCCCATGGTATGTTGACTTAGATTTCTTTGGGTTTATACCTAGGAGTGGTATAGCAGGATCACACAGTAGTTCCATTATTAGTTTCCTGATACCTCCATACTGATTTCCATAATGGCTGTACTAATTTATATTCCCATCAGCAATGAATAAAGATCCCTTTTTCTCCATATCCTTGTTAGCATTTGTTATTGTTTTGTTGATGGTAGCCATTTTGACTGAAGTGCGATGGTATCTCAATGTAGTTTTGATTTGCATTTCCCTTAGTTCATAGAGTGCTGCCTTGCACTCTCTGAGGCCCTGGGTTCAATCCCTAGCTCCACAAAAATGAAAAAAGGACATGGAAATCCATTCCCCAAGCAATCCCAAAACAACCAGCCACTGAAAACTGTATGAATAGCACAGACGCACTGATATGGTGCCAGGCATAGTACAGTGTCAGGGAGTGTTTCCTTCTGTTGTATGTAGGGTTGCTAAGAGTCAGACCTGACTTGATGGCACCTGACAACAGTAACTAAGGATGTTAAACACTTTTTCATATATTTTATTGGCCTTTGAACTTACTTTGAGAACTGTCTGTTCAGTTCATTTGCCCTCTTATTACTTGGTTTGTTTTTATATATTCTAGATATTAATCTCCTGTCAGATGTATTGTTGGCAAAGATTTTCCTCTATTCTGTGGGCTCTCTCTTTATTCTTTTAAATGTTTCCTTTGTTGTATAGAAGCTTTTTAATTTCATGTGATTCCATTTGTCAATTTCTATTACTAATTCCTGGGTTTTGGAGTCCTTTTCAGAAAATTCTTGTCTATGTTTATATCTTTAAGTATTTCTCCTATGATTTCTTTTAGTATTTTCAATGTCCCAGGTTTTAAAGTATTTTGATTGATTTAAAATTGATTTTTGTATAGGGTGAGAGTGAGGGATCTAGTTTCATTTGTCTACACTGGATATCCACTTTCCCCAGAATTCATTGAAGAAGCTATCTTCTCTCCACTGTATGTTCTTGGCACCTTTTTCAAACTCAGGTAGCTGTAGATGAATGGGTTTATTTCTGGGTATTCTATTTTTTTGGTCCACATGTCTGTTTTTGTGTCAGTACCATGCTGTTTTTATTACTATGGGTCTGTAGTATAATTTGATGCCCAGTATTGTGCTGCTTTCTACATTCCTCTTTCTACTCAGGATTTCTTTTGCTATTCAGAGTGCTTTGGGTTTCCATACAAATTGGAGGATTGTTTGTTCTATTTCTGTGAAGAGTATCATTGGAACTTTGATGGAGATTGCACTGAATATATAGGCCATTTTCGGATATATGGCCTTTATTTTATTTTTTTACAATATTCTGCCAATCTATGAGCATGGGAGAGCTTTCCATCTTCTAGTGTCTTCTCCAATTTCTTGCTTCAGTGTTTTAAAGTTTTTATTGTGGAGTTCTCTCATTTCTTTGGTTAGGTGTATTCCTAGGCTTGTTTTTTAGGCTATTATGAATGGGATTGTTTTCTTGATTTCTTTCTCAGCATCTTTAAATGTTGATTTTGTATCCTTCTACTTTGCTGAAAGTATTTATCAGATCTAAGAGTTTCATGATAGAATCTTTAGGGTCTTTTAGGTGTGGGATCATATCATCTGCAAGCAGGGATAATTTGACTTCTTTGTTTGCTATTTATATCCCTAGTATTTCTTTCTCTAGCGTTATTGCTGTGGCTGGCTTCAATAATTATATTGAATAATAGTGGAGAAAGTGGACACCCTTGTCTCATTCTTGATTTCAGAGGAGGCAAGAGAAAGTCTTTTGAAAAAATAGGAAATTTCCTTAAAACGGAGAAATGAGTTAAAATTTCAGTACATGGAAAGGGCATTTCAATTAAAATACAGGAATACTTTCATATTCATGTTTATTCATTAACTAATTCATTCACCTAACAATAAGAACATAAGTAAAACTGGTTCAAGGAACACTATATTATGTAGGTAATAAAATAGGGAAAGGGGAATATCGGGTTAAGGAGATACTTCCTTTTCTGTTAACAACAGAAATTGAAATGGAAGGAAAATAGAGTAAAAAGGTTTTCCAAGGTATTTTACATACCATGTATTCTCTAATTTAATCCACCCCCTTTAAGATGTGGATTAGAGTCGTGAGAGAACTGGATTTGTGTGAGAGAGTGGGTTCTGTAGCCCTTTAAAATGGCTGAAAGAGTTGATTAGATCTGAAAGTATATGGTATTGCTGTTGGCAAGTGTGGTCAGTACGAAGGTCTTAAGTGGTGAGGGTCTGTCCCTCACTGGTTTTGTTCATTCACATTATTTTTTCCTTTCTCCTGCCTGAGGATTTATGGTTTAACAGGTTGTAACAGGGAAGATAAAGACATTCATCATGCAGGCTTAATGTGAGAAAATAAATTTAACTTGGTGACTTGATATATAAATATTAGTCTTTTGGGAAACCCAGAAAGCATATTTACGTGAGTGTAAAATCCAGGCTATATACTATACCATGTCCATCTGACTTCTCAGGTCTGTGTAGAGGGGAAGAAGCTTCCAGTAGAAACTGCAGAGACTACTCCTACTGGAGAAAGGAGCTGTATATTTTCTAGCCTATCCAGGCCCTCGTCTTTTCAGGGTATTTTCATACCAGTACATTTCATCTCCATGTCCATCTCTTACATCTATCTTATTTATATTTTACAGACAATGGAAATTAACATCTACCCATGTAGAAATTTCAGGGCTGGGCTTCCCTTGGTGGATTTATTCACAAAGATGGTTGGGATGTTCCTGACTATAGTGGAGCAAATAAAGAGAGTACTGTAGGAGTTTTAATGCCATGTCTAGACAGTTTGTTCACTGGCCACCAACTGTATAATATGCTAAAAAGGCTCTGTGTGTTGGATGTGGGGATCGCCACCACAGGGACTGACTGAGGCTCTGCATCACCTGTCCAACAGAGAAAAGCATTCAGGCTGGCTGGCAAAGAACAATGAGAGCACTTCTTAGCCAGAGATTAGAAGGTGCTTTGTATAGAGCTGAGGTTTGGGGTGAGAAATTTGGAAATGCTGCTACATAACACATCTCTCTGCCTCAAGTTTTAGTATTAGGAGCCATGCTTAATGCTCTCAATGAATGTGTTCCAATCATATGATTTAAAATATCCTGGGAAAAAACATTTATAAACAAGAAACACATTTATTGAAGATATTTAAAATTAAAGGGGGGGTATATACCTCAATGGATGAGGTGCTAATTTGTCATCAAAAATATCCAAAGGTTTTGCCAACATCAAAACAGAGGCCTTCAATCTTGATGCCAATCTCAGCTAGGAAAACTTAAACCCAGGGAAGGAATGCTATGCCTTCTTTTTGCTGAACATCTTTAGAATGACAAGTTATATCCACCTACTAGAGATGCTTCAGCTCAGTGCAGTGGTGTTGAACTCCCACTGAAGGATGGGATTGGGCATTGTAAACAGAAGCTTGAGAAAACCATAGCCCAGTTCTCAACAAGCTTACAACCTTCCAGGTCAGGGTGGAAGAATAAGTAAAAGTAGAGATGGACAACTGTCTACAAACATAGGCACTGGAAGAGGCAGAGATACGCAGAATTGTGATCATCAATCTCCCCTGAAGGAGCTTAGACTCTAGAGTGTGGAGAGAGATGCACACAGAAAAACAATAAGCCTATATTCTAGGGAAACTGAAAATACTATTTTTAGCTCAGTTGATCACATAGTGATCTTTAAGATGGTTAGGTGAGGCTTCAGAGAGAGGATGGGACTGGAGTGTGTGTTGGATTCGGGAGACCAGAAAACAGCATCCAGATATTAAGGTTAGTGGAAGCCAGGCCCAGCGGCGCATGCCTGTAATCCCAGTGACTCAAGAGGAAAAGGCAAGAGGATTGCAAGTTCAAGGCCAGAGGCAGCCTGTGTAATAACAGGACAAAAAATAAATGATGGGCTGGGTGTGCAGCTCAGTAGTAGAATACCTGCAAAGGATACACGAGGTCCTGGTTCAGACCTCAAATAATACAATACTAATAACAGGAAGAAGAAGAACAACAACAAGTAGTAGTAGTAGCTATTAGTGGGGAAACGACTGCAAAGAAATCAATACAACTTTCTAGAGATTAAAATAAAACAGAGGTAATGAAACAAATGCTATTGTTCATTCTTCTTTATTGTAGAATAATATTCCATTGTGTATACATACCACATTTTTTCAATCCACTCCTATATTACTGGACATCTTGGTTGATTCCATACCGTTGCAATTGTGAAGAATGCTGCATTAAATACGAAAGTTCAGGTGTCCCTGTGATATGATGACTTATCCAACTTTGGGTATATTCCTAGGAGTGGTAATGCTGGGTTGTATGGCAGTTCTTTTCTTAGTTTTCTAAATTAGCTCCATATTGATTTCCATAGTGGCTGAACTAATTTAACAGTCCTACCAGCAGTGTGAAAGGATTCCTTTTTCTTTGCCTTCTTGTCAGTATTTATTATTCTTTATTTTGTTAATCTTGGCCATTCTTACTAGGGTAAGGTGGAATCTGTGTTGTTTTGATTTGCATTTCCCTGTTGTTTGTTGTTAGGTGCCGTCGAGTCGGTATCCGACTCATAGCGACCCTCTGTACAACAGGGGAAACACTATTGTCAGTGCTTCTCTGCTGTTCATTGGGTTTTTGATGGCAGATTGATTTTTGGGAGGGGGTTGCCAGGTCCTTCTCCCAAGCCTACAGCTTCTGGTGTTCCCAGGCGGTCTCCCATCCAGGTACTAACCAGGCCTGACCCTGCTTAGCTTCCGAGATCTGACGGGATCGGATGCCACAGGGCTATGGCTGCAGGCCACTGCATTTCCCTATTGGCTAGGAATAAGGAGCACTTTTTCATGTTTTTATTAGTCATTCATTTTCTTCATTTGAGAATTGTCTGTTCAGTTCCATTGCCCATTTATTTATTGGGTTGTTATATTGGTATTTGATTTCTTAAGTACATTGTATATTCTAGAAATTAGTCCTCTGATGTGTAGGATACAAAGGTTTTCTCCCATTCTATGGGCTTTCCCCTTACTCTGTTGTTTCCTTTGCTGTACAATTTCTAATCCCTTTTGTTGATTCTTGGTGTAGATTCCTGGATAATTGTAGTCTTGTTAAAGAAATGCTTGCCAATGCCTATGTGTTAGAGCGTCTGTCCTATCTTTTCTTCTAGTAGTTTTAAGGTTTCCGGTTTTATGTTGAAGTCTCTGATACATTTTGAGTTGACTCACGTACACACTGAAATATGCAGGTCTACTTTTATTCTCCTTAAATGGATATCCAACTTTCCCAGCACCATTTGTTGAAGAGGCTATCTTTTCTCCAATGAATGACCTTTGTCCCTTTGTCAAAGATCAGATAGCTGTAGCTGCGTAAGTGTATCTCTGAGTCTTCACTTCTGTTCCATTGATCTTCATGCCTATTTCTGTGCTAGTACCACGCTGTTTTTGCCATTATGGCCCTGTAGTATACTTTGAAGTCAGGTATCATGATACTTCCTGCACTATTTTTGCTGCTTAGGCATGTTTTGGCTATATGTGGTCTTTTGTGCTTCCATATGAATTTTAGGATTATTTTTTCTATTTCTACAAAGTATGTCATTGACATTTTGATGGTGATTGCATTAAATCTATAAATCCCTTTTGGTGGTACAGCCATTTTCACAATATTAATTCTTCTGATCCATGAGGGAGAGAGGTCCTTCCCATTTTCTAGTGTCTTCTATTTCTTTCATTAATGCTTTGAAGTTTGCATTGTAGAGGTGGTTAGGGTCTTTGGTTAGATTGATTCCTAAATATTTAATTTTTTTGGTGGGCTATTATGAATGGGATTGCTATCTTGATTTCCTTCTCTTCCTGATCACTACTGGTGTCAAGGAAGGCTACTGGCTTGAGTGTTAATTTTGTATCCTACTACTTTGCTGAAGGAGCCAATTAGCTCAAAGGGTTTTATACTGGAATTTGTAGGGTCCTTTAAGTACAGGATCATGACATCTGTAAATAAGGATAGCCTGACCCCCTCTTTCCCTATCTGCATTCCTTTAATTTCTTTCTCTTGCCTGATTTATCTGGCTAGGATGTCAATCACAATATTAAATAAGAGAGGAGACAGTGGACATCCTTGTCTTGTTCATGATCTTATAGGTAATGCTTTCAAATATTCCCCATTTAATATGATGCTGGCTATAGGATTCTCATATTTGGCCTTTATGATATTGAGGTAAGTTCCTTCTATTCCTATTTCTTCAGGACTTTTAACATGAAGGGATATTGTACTTTTTTTTTTTTTTTTTTTTTTTTTTTTTTTTTTTTTTTTTTTTTTTTTTTTTTTTTTTTTTTTTTTTTTTTTTTTGCGGTACTGGCGGTTGGACCCAGGCCTCGTGCTTGCATGCCCTGCAAGTACTGGACCACTGAGCTGCACCCCCAGTCCATTTTTTACTTTTTGAGACAGGGTCTCGCTAAGTTACGCAGACTGCCTCTGGTCTCAAACTTGTGATCCTCCTGCCTCTGCCTCCCGAGCCACTGGGATTACAGGCGTGCACCACCTCCCCCGGCCTGGATGTTGCACTTTGACAAGGCCTTCTCAGCATCCACTGAGGTGATCATGTGATTTCTGTCTGCTAGTCTCTTGATATATTGAGTTACATTAACCAATTTACAAATGTTGAACCAGCCTTGCATCTCTGGAATGAAGCCCACCTGGTCATGGTGTGTGATCTTTTTTATGTGTTGCTGAATTTGGTTTGCCAGAATTTTATGGAGGATTTTTGCCTCAATGTTCACTAGGGAAATCAGTCTAAAGTTCTCTTTCTTTGTAGAGTTCTTCTCTGGTTTTGGCATCAGAGTGATATTGGAATCATAGTATGAAACAGGAAGTATACCTTTTTTTATACTTTATGGAATAATTTGAAGAGAATAGGTATTAATTCTTCTTTAAAGGTTTGATAGAATTCAGCTGTGAATCAATCAGGACCTGGGCTTTTCTTTGTTGGGAGTTTCTATTATTCTTGTCTCTAACTTGGTGGTTGTAATGGGTCTGTTTAATTTGCTTATGTTCTCAGAGTTTACTTTTGGTAAGTCACATGTGTTAAGGAATTTGTCCATTTAATTAGAATGTTAAATCTAGAGAACAAAAAAGCTATTTTAAAGGCCGCAAAAGAGAAGTTCCAACTCACTTAGAAAGGCAAGCCCATCAGAGTAACAGCTGATTTCTCAATAGCTCTAAAGGTAAGGAAAACATAGATATTATTTGAGCCCTGAAAAAGAATAATTGCTAACTAAGATTACTTTACCCAGCAAAGTTATATTTTTAAATAGATGGAGAGTTCAAGACATTCCACAATATTGACAAGTTCAAGCGATTTGTGACAACCAAGCCAGCACTGCAGAAGATTCTTAAAGAAATATCACATATGGAAGATGCAAGACAGGCCCAAATGCAAGACCAAATAAATGAATAAAAGGCATGAGTGGAATTCATGATCACAAAAAACTAAGTATGAACCAAAGGAAAGAAACAAACATAAAAACGATACAGAATAATCAGCTCCTCTCAATAATTACTCTAAGTATAAGTAGTCACAACTCACCATTCAAAAGGCACCCAATGGCCAACTGGATTAAAAAAACCCTCAATATGTTGGATCTATGAGACTCATACCATCCACAAAGACTGTAAAAGTCTGAAAACTGAAGGCTGAAAAACAATATACCAAGCATGTGGTAACCAAAAAAAGAAGGGGTAGGTATGGTATTCTCTGACAACTTAGACTTCAATCCCAAACTAGTCAGAAGAGACAAAGATGATCATTACATATTAGGAAAAGGAACAGTCAACCAGGAACTCATAATGTTACTCAATATTTATTCACCAAATACAGGAGCACCCTACTGGAAGGCAAGGCTTTGTGGCATCCTATGCCATCAGAGCTCAGAAGCTAAGCAGGGTCGGCCCTGGTTAGTCCTTGGATGGGAGACCGCCTGGGAACACCAGGTGCTGTAGGCTTGGGAGAAGGACCTAGCAGCCCACTCCCAAAAAAATAATCAGCCATTGAAAACCCTATAAATAGCAGAGAAGCGCTGACAATACTGTTTCACCTGTTGTACATAGGGCCACTATGAGTCTGACACCAACTCAATGGCACCTAACAACAACAACAACTCAAAGTCTGGTGCTCAGACCCTCAGCATCACCTGGGAACCAGTTAAAATTCCATCCTTCCCAGAACTACTGAATCTTTTTTAACAAACCTTGAGCGATTTATATGCATATTAAAATTTGCACAGTTCTAGGCCAAGAAGCTAGTTAAGGGAGGGAAAACAAAGTTAAAATACTTTGTTAAAACTGCACCAAAAGGGCTGTAATTCTATGAATGTGGTTTGCATTTTGAGACAAAAGATGCAGGCTGAGCCTGCAAGTTCATAACGTAACTTGATAAATAGTTTATACCCTTATATTCAGGAAAAGCACAAGAAACAATCAAAACTGCAGCCAGATTCTTAGAACTCATTCTGATTCATGGATTGCATTGATTTTACTCCACCATTTTGCTAAGAGGCTTCAGGATATGCCCGACTGACACCTCTCCTGCCCCTGTTCAGGTAAATCCTCTTAATGAAAATGACCTCATATTCCCTCTAAGCTGCCACGCGAACCTATATTTTCTCCAAGATGCAACTTAACTACTACCTCCTCAGGCATTCGCTCGTTGAATTTTTGAAAGTCTCTTATGACTGGAGAAAGGTCACTCATGGGGAAACCCAAGCTTTTGAAAGATGTCAGTCATCTATAAAAGTTGCTCTGCAGTACGTTATTTCTACCCCCTGGCCTGTGACTTCCAATAACCTCTCTCCATTTCAGTCCTCAGGACCTGACCTACTGGGGCAGGCCGGTGCCCCACTGCCTCTGTTAGCCCTGGGTTCTTGACATTCACCATGACAGATGCTTTCTGAATTTGCAGTGCCTGAGACTTGGATCTGTGAGGTCTTTCCCCACGAAATGCCCTAGAATCTTTCTATATCAACTTCTAACTTCGTATCTAAAACCAACTACCCAGCTAGTCAACGGACAAGAAAGTCTTTCTGAATGCCTTCTGAATCTTAGTCCTATGACACCGTTTCCTTCCTCTTCTACGGGGAAAGTCACCAATAAACTGTGAATTACCAAACTTAATAACCTCTGTTGGCCAGTCATGGTATTTAAGTGTTATTCTTCCCACAAAATTCCTTCCTCAGAGCCCCAAAGGGCTCTTTGCTATAATGCCCAAGTCACCCTTGGAGAAAACAGAAAACAAAGGATGCAAAAATACTTCCCTGTTAAATCCAAAAGTTGCTGTTCAAAATGTGCATGCCATTTGTACAAATGAGCAGGAGAAGAGGACAGAGAAGGGCTACGGACAAGGGCAGGTGTCAGACTCAGAAACCAGGACCCTCCCCAAAGCAAGTACCATCTACGGCAGAAGCGGGAGCTGTGAACTCATGGCATCATCCAGACAATATTTCTTTGATATGGCCAAGAACCAACAACCTGTAATGGCCACTACCATGCCTGATGATGCCTGTTCAAGGAGGGCATTTGTTTCTGTCCTGAGACTTGGCTCCTGTTGCCCCGTGCTCACCACACATAGATAATCCTTTGTTTAACAGAGAGGCTACTCATCAACCCCTGGGTATGAGAATTCTTGAACACCAGGAGGAGGAGGAGTCAGCCTGATGAAAATTCCCCCACTTGAACAAGGTGGGACTGGATGGAATCAGCTTGAATTCCCTTTTTAAACCTGGACGCTGTTGGAATTCACGTCCAGTGTTATTTTCTCAGACTGGTTACTCTTGACTGTAACGTTACTGGCCACTGACCCTCCTTGATGCATTCCTTCTCCCTAGTCAGGCTTGTGACCTCTGCTGCCCTCACATCCCACACAACTGTTCCCCAGCACCAACCCACAGGCTTCTCCCACCTGCTTGTATCCTCAGAGACTCTTCTCCACACCCCTTCCTTCTGCCAACTGGGCACTCCTCCAAACTGGCCAGGTCTCCCCCTCTGCTTCCCATCTCTCCTTTCCTTTTGTATTTCTGGAAGGGCACTTCATTGATTCAAAGGTGAAACATCAACAGTGTGAGTTACAGATCAAAAGGAGCAAGCAAGTAAATGAATAAACAAGCATGAGCCCCAAGTCGGCAAAGCTCTACGGTTTCGAGACAGACCTCGCTTGTACCACCGTGTGGAAATTCAAACAGGGTGGGACTTCAGCACTAAAACAGACTAGAAAATTGGAGGAATTACTGGTTAGTCTAGTAAAATAAAAAAATTCCAGCAACTGAGTTAGAAATGGGCTTCTTAAAATAATAATAATAAAAAACTAAAGGCATCCAGGTCGGCAGTTGACACTGATTGAATTGACAAGAAAATTGCTCAGTTCTCTATTGCACATTTCCTGGTAAACAGAGTGAAAATGGCCCAGATGCCTGAACAATTTGATCAAGTGACTGAAGTATACACATTACACTTGGGCCTTAATACAATTTACAGTTGTGCAGATGCCTTGCATGGGCATCCTACAGTGACCTCTGCCACCACGGATCCTGCAAGTTAGCCCTTCAAGAGAAGATAAATGCCCCTCTCTCTCTCCACAGCTGAATGCTGAGTTAGATTGTCCTTGGGGACTGTCTAGGTGTAGCATACAGTAGAAATTTTATTTAAAGGCAGCCTCATATCTCTTCAAGGCGATGTTCCTAAATTTTCTCACATTAAAACAAGTATTTGGTCACCATCAAGACCAGAGATTAGAAAACTTTTCCAGTCAAGGGCCAGAGAGCAAATACTTTAGGTTTGTTGGACACATACCCCTGTCCCAACCACACAGCACTGCTATTGCAGGGGAAAAGTAGCCATCAATTATACATAAAGGAGTGAACATGGCTGTGTTCCAGTAAAATTTTATTTTAAAAAAAAATGGACAAAGGGTCAGATTTGTCCCGTGGGCCATGGTTCAGACACCAGGGTACAAACCTACACCCTCTATTGCATTGGAAAAACAATAAACTTTGTCATTCATCATCTGAACACCACGCTCATTGTTATGGTTATAATTATCACTTCCATCTGATAGGTGAGGACAAGCTACGAAGCGCACAGTTGATAGTGTCTGGGCGGGGACGCTCACGCTTTATCCTCAAGTCCAATTTTCTTTCCAATACAGTGTAGAATACAGGTGCAAACATCAAAAATAAAACATTCTAATAATGCTCCAATACCAGAGTACAAGAGATAGCAAAATGAGAAAATTTAAATTTAGAGGGGCAATTAAAGGAGTACAAATTCAATGTGGGCAGCAGTAATAGGAGTTCATTGGAAAAACATAAAAGCAACTGTCAACAGAAACTCCATCTGTCTGTTACGAATGGCATTTATTCATCTCTTGTCTGGCGTTGTTTGACTGCCTATAGTACACCACTGAAATTGGCCATTTTATTTTAGTCATAATTAGAAGTGTCTCAGAAGATGACATACAGCATTAGTGACACCAAGGGTGAGTTTTTCTAAGGACCTAGTTCTCAAATTTAAAAGCAGACTTCATATGTGAGTGTACTTAATATACATCAGGTAAAGATAATTCAAGCACTTGGCAGAAGGAAAAAGTTGTCAGCATTCTTTCAGTGATTCCGGAGGATATTGTAACTCAATAGATTTGCAAATGCATGTTGCCAAAAAATAAATATAATTCATATCTTAACACATTTCTCCTTGTTCTCAACGATTTTACCGAAACTCAGAGTTTTTCAGTAGTTACTGCTAATTAGTCTAGTAGCACTTAGATTTAGCAAAATGGTTTTATTTTGAGATCGTTCTATTCAAAATGAGTGGATTGGCTAAAAGAAAACATACTTCTTGGATTATGTTGCTGTTGAGTGCCATCTAGGTAGATCTCACTCATAGCGACCCTAAGAGCAAGGAGGAAGACAACTACTCAACACAGTGCCATGTATACAAACTTTCTATGTTTGAGTACAATGCTGCAGTCACTATGTTTCTTCTCATTTTGAGTGGTGCCGTATCAGCAAAAGGAGGTCCCAGGGGCTTTACTCCATTCCCAACTTTAAAGTTGATTCACTTTGAGGAGGCCACTTTTCCTCAGTTGTCTTCTGAATGCCTTCCCACCTGTGGGGGCTCATTTTCCAGCACTGTATTAGACAGTGCTTCTCTGCTATTCATGGGGCTTTCAGTGGCTAATTGTTTCGGGAGTGGGCAGCCAGGTCCTTCTCCCTAGCCTGTCTTAGTCTGAAAACTCAGCTGAAACCTGTCCACCATGGGTGGCCCTGCTGGGATCTGGGATACCAGTGGTTCAGCATCACAGCCTGTGTGTTTGAACGGGATGTATTCTTCTGTGGCAGCTCCAGCCCAGGGTCCTGCCCAAAATTGCCAAGCAGCAGCCACGGACCATCCCGGAGAGTAACCCTGTGGCTGGGTGCTTCGCCCAGCTGTTCTCAGGCTTGGACACGTGGCATTTAAATCCGAGTCCTCAGGCCTACCAAAGACTCTGTGAGCTACCTCATGCCCTATAATAATTTTCTTTTCCTCAGAATGGTCTGTTGCCTGCAATAAAAATAGCAAAACCTATGCTTTCCTGTGGTCTTTCTTTGAAGGCAAGGAATGAATCTTAGTTTGAAAATTATCTTCCCCTCCCACTACCCAGCCACCTAAGACTAGCTTCGTGTTTTGGTACATAATAATGGCTCAAAAGATATTTTAAGAAGAAAAGTAGGCAGGAAGGAAAAAAGGTAGGTGTGATGGTTAATTTTATATGTCAGTGAGGCTCAGAAACCTGGTAACACACTATTTCTGGAGAGATTAACATTGGTATAATAAGTAGAGAAGATGTTCCCACCAAAGTGGGTGGGTACCACCCGATCCATTGAGGGCCACAGGAAGGGTACATTTTCTCTCTGGCTGAGCTGGGACAGCCATCTTCACCTGGCCTCAAACACCAGCACTCTGGATTCTCAGCCCTTCAGACTTGGACGGGGGCTTACACTTTGGTCTACACTGATTCTTAGGCCTTTGAGTTTGGGCTGGAGCTACAATACCAGCTTTCCTGGGCCTCCTTCTTACAGATGGAAGACAGTGGGATTTCTCAGCCTATATAATTACAATCAGGTTGGGGTTTAGCTCAGCTGGTAGAGTGCTGCTCTGTACTCTTTGAGGCCCTGGGGTTCAATCCCCAGCACCATGAACAATGGGAGAAGGACCCAGTAGCCCACCCTCTAAACAATTCTGAAATAACCTGCCATTGAAAACCTTATGAATAGCAGAGAACCACCGTCATAGTGCCGGGCATGGCATAGTGTCAGGGAGTGTTTTGTTCTGTTATACATAGGGTCACTATGAGTCAGACCCGACTCCAAGGCATTTAACAATAACAACAGCATAATTATGATCTCCCACCAGCCTCACAACAGCTACTTGAGTGGTCGAAACACGTTAAGCTAGTTGATTTTTTTTTTAGAAAATGGAAGTCAATAGACTCTGCAAGTAAGCAAAAGAATTGTTGCTGCTCAGGCCAACGCACTTGCTGCTTCTCCAAATGTCTCTTCGGTGTGGACTGGGGTACCAGCTTATATCGTCTCAGAACCTTACATGTAATTGTACATCACTGGAAAGTAGGTCAAGGCACAACACAGCTTTCCCAGCTCCCAAAGACTATGTGCCACCTGGGAAAGCTGAGACGTACTGAAGTTGAAGCACAGGAAAGGAGAGGGAAAAACAGGCAGAAGATAAGAAGAAAAATGCAATATATTTGCTTCTAAGCTCCTTCATAAATCTTCATCTTCCTTCCAACAAGATCTAAGAAAATCACAGTCTCACTCTGGGACAGGGATGCTCATTACCCAAGTTCAAAATCTATGAAGAATTATAGTGGAAAAATCATTCACAATTGATTTATGGTCAAATTGAAAGAAGCAAAAGTCCAGGACCAATTACCTGCTTTTTAAATATCATTTAATCTCCAACCCACTCTAAAAGCATGGCTCTAATCTGCTTCTTTAATTAGAGTACCAAAACAAGAGGCATTAATACCTCTAACAGATCATTAATCATTCTAGCTACCCCATGATGGAAGCCACAACTTTGGACTGGAGGTAGGCATGAGCAGATAAAATAATAATGGATCTCTGTATGAAGACTAGAACGAGATGGCTCTCTCCATGTGGCTTTGTTGGCATCTTTCACACTGGAGTGGCTACTCAGACCATCAATAACAAACCATTTCACTTAATGGCCTCAAAACTTTGGAGAGTAAACTCCTGGGACTCTATTTCCCTCATCTGTTCCTTGAAGCTCACAATAATTGTGCAACCTTCCTTATAGGACAGCTTTGAATGTGGATATAAAACTTGTAAAGTACTTTTGCCAAAATGAGGGTACTATGAAAAAGTACGGGCTGGGATTTAGCTCAGTTGGTAGAGCACCACTCTGCAGTCTCTGAGGTCCCAAGTTCGATTCCCAGCACTGCAAAAATGGGAGAAGGATGTGGCAACCCACTCCTAAGGCAATCCCGAAACAATCTGCCATTGAAAACCCTATGAGGGTCGCTATGAGTCGGACACGACTTGACGGCACCTAACAACAACCATGGGAAAAGTACAGAGAAATAAAGTTGGGGTATTTTAAAGATCTGTATTAAGGGACAGATAAGATTAAAGAGGCCTTAGTAACATAGTACTGGTTTATTTACAGATGTATGCTTAGATATCAATTGAAAATTATCTCAAAGCAGATTGATGATTTCTAATTTGACTGGTTTATTATGTATTCTAAATATTAATTCCTAAAATTAAATGTGAAGTATCTGTGCTGTAAAAATAGCCCACTGTTGCCCTGATGCCATGATGCCCACCTGCATTCTCTTCTAGGGAAATGCACCCAGACGGAGACACAGTCCCCTAAAGGATTCATCATGTCACCTCTAGACTAACTCCCCCATTCCCCACATATCAGAACAGACTAGGTGAAATTCTTTCTCTGCCTCTCTCATTGTCCACCTGGTGACATGTAGAAATAAAGTCTGCTTCTACTTCTGCTGGTCTAGACAAATACACGGGATTCATCATGATGCTAACCTGACAAAGATCCAGAATGCTTTCTACCATTTTCTAGATACTCAAGACTTGCTGCCTGTGATGATGGAACCAGGCCTTCAAACCAGCAAAACACTGAGTTCAAGTTTGGGTTAAAATTCACCAGATTTGGGTTCAGTTAGGGTTTGGGCTTAAATCCTGTGTGTAGACAGCAGGGCTTCAAACCCAACCAGAATCCAATCTGGTTCAAGCATTTTTTAAAATTTTTCTGAACCTGAACTCAGACCCAAAAAAAACTTGGGTTTTGGTTCAGCTTTTAATGATATTTTTATATCATTAGCTATTTTTTATACATAAAAATTTAAAAAATCAAAAAAATTTTACTCATCTATCTACACATAGGATTAAATTTTAAACCTGAACCAAACCCAAACCCTCTACATTTTAGCATATTGAAACTGAGCCCAATTTTTCGGAGGTTTGAAGTCCTGGAAGGAACTGTTGGGTAGTGTGCTCTATCTAATATGGGTCTGCAGCCATAGCACCCTGGTGTCGGATCCCATCTGATCTTGGAAGCTAAGCAGGGTCAGCTTGGTTAGTCCTTGGATGCCAGACCACCTTGGAATACCAGGTGCCGAAGGCTAGGGAGAAGGACCTAGCAACCCACTCCTGAAACAGTCCACCACTGAAAACCCTATGAATAGCAGAGAAGCACTGACAACAGTGCCGAGCACAGTACAGTGTCAAGAAGTGTTTCGTTCTGTTGTACATAAGGTCGCTATGAGTCAGACTCGACTCGACAGCACCTAAGAACAACAACCCAATATGGTAGCCACTAGCCACATGTGGATGATGAGCACTTAAAACATGGTTAGTGTGAAAGAGGAGTTAAAAAATGGTTTTTATTAAGTCAATTTAGATGTAAACATCCATTTGTAGTCAGTTGCCACTATACCAACCACACAACCTTCAATTCTTTTCCCAATCCAATTCCAGCTCTGCCGTTCTCCTACAGGACCTTAAAAGTTACTTAATCCATAGGGATGGTGGTAATAGTACTTACCATGCAGAGTGGAAGTGAGAATTAAAAATAATGTGTTAATAGTCTGGAATAGGCACTCAGGCTGTTATTACACAATGTTCTCCACCTCCCTAATTCTTTTATCATCTTTGAGCACAAATTCCTCTAGAAATCCTTACCTGGTCTTAAATTTTGGCCTAAGGCCCCTTCCTAAAAAGTCCTAAGGCACCTGCATTCCTTTAATTCTGATTTACTTACTAGACCTTGGCTCTACTATTTACCATCATATTCGATGCCTAGAACACAGCAAACCAAAGAAACTATTGAAAGATCCTTTACATTTTTCCAATGAAACCCAGTGTCATACACATTCAAAGTTGTTCCTCCAATGCTGTGGATACTGGTGACCCATGAGATATGGAAGAAATGACCAGTCTAAGCAGCACTGCCTGTATTCTTGACACAGAGAAACTGAGTCTGATCATCTGCGGAAGTTCAGCAACTCAGTAAAGACAGATTCATGGTGAAAGCACCTTCACTGGATCTGCCAGGCCTACAGTGAAAACACAGAAAGAAATGCGCCTGTGAGCACTGATCTGGATTCTCTTACCCTTCAGAAAAGCAGCAGGCTCTGAATTCTCCAAATTGTCCTTCACTGCTGAGATCCAGAAGGCACCAAGCCCTCATATTCAATCTACTTTGATACCCGGATGAACTATGGTGTTGCCAATGGCAACACCGCGACTGCATGCAGGGATTCCGGTTATGCCCAATAAAATTAATACTGACTGCACCTCCACAGAGAACATGGTGCTCTGCTGACTCAGACAGAAAACAAACCACAAAGCTGAACACTTACAGGGATGTGAGCAGTTTATAACCATAGAGGCTGGATCGGATTTCTGATTTTTGTTTTGTTTTCAGAAAGTCATTTGAACTTGGATGAGAGCTGTAAATTTGCCCACTATTTAAAGGAAGGTTGGCCATTCTGATGCTTTACTGCAGAATCATGCACATTATTTTGTAGAATAATAGAAGAGTTATTATTGTGACTTAATCTTTCACAGACTCAGTTTCCATCTCTGCATAATAGCAGTAATAGTAGCCACCAGGTAAGTTTATGGTAAGCACTACAGATAATGCATTACATGCCCAGAGGAGGTACTTAGGCTATTATCACTCACCAATACATACCTCTCTAATTCTGGTATCACTTCCTCCAGGAACCTTAACCTGGAACCAGCTCTCAAAATTTAGGAAATAACCTTCCTAGGAGGACCTGTATTTTCTCAGTATAAATACATTTTTTCCATCCCTAGACTTTGGCAGTGCTAAGGCTTTGGCTCATTTGGTAGAACACAGCTCCCTCCTGCCTGAGGAGTTGGGTTCGATCCCAAGCAAAGCAAGTGCCCCTCAGCCACATTCAATCTTGGGAGACGGACTCAGCAACCCACTCCCAAAAATCAATCAGCCATTGAAAACCCTGTGAACGCAGAGAAGAACTGACAATAGTCTTTCACCTGTTGCACGCAGGGTTGCTATGAGTTGGATACTGACTCAACAGGACCTAACAACAACAAGAAGACATTGGCTACCATGTTTACCATTTATGTACCAAGCATCAATTCCTACAACACAAGAATTCATTACTTATTTAAAGAATGAATGAGTGAATCAATGAAGAAATGAATGCTTATATACTCTCCATCCACAGAACACATGTGGAAATGACATACTTCTCCCAGGTATGGTTCATGGTATGTTCCATTCAGAATTGCTATTACTTGGTGTGGCAGGCAGAACAATGAGCTTCTACAGCTGTCCACACCATAATCCCCACAACCTAGGAATACATTAGGTTATGCAGGAGAGGAAATCAAGGTTGCTCATCAGCTGATCTTAAAGCGAGGAGATTATCCTGAATTATCTGGGTGGGCACAAGGTAAAGGCGGTTTTTTGTTTTGTTTTGTTTTGTTTGTTTGTTGTTTTTGTTTTTGTTTTGCGGTACTGGGGATTGAACCCAGGGCCTCGCACCTGCATGCTTTGCACGTGCTGGACCACTGAGCTGCACTCCCAGCCAATTTTTTTTTTTTTTTTTTTTTTAGTTTTTGAGACAGGGTCTTGATAAGTTATGCAGACTACCTCAACTTGCAATCTTCCTGCCTCTGCCTCCCAAGCTGCTGGGATTACAGGCGTGCACCACTGTGCCCGGCTTAGGTAAAGGTTCTTAATGAAGGCAGAAGGTGGCAGATACGTCAGTCAGGGGAGAAAGACTACAGAAGATAATGGTGATGAGGAACGGGAAGACTTGACCTTCTGTTGTTGGCTTTGAGAAAGACCCACGAAGGGGCCATGAACCAGGGCTGTTAGGTGGTCTTCAGAACCTCGGAATGGCGTTCTTCCCCACAGAAAGGAACACAGCCCTGCTGGTACCCAGCGGGCAGCCCACTGAGACCTGTATCAGACTTCTACTGTACAACACAAAATACCAAGCCTGTGCTCTTTTAAACTTCAAATTTTGTGGTGATTTGTCTCAGTATCATTAAAAAAAAAGATGTACCTGAAAATAAGAGACATTAATGCCTTTGTCCCACTCACAGAAATTCAGATTCAGTTAACGTGGGGTGTTTCCAATGTGTAAGGATTCTTGGAAATGCTATAGGTAAGTCAACCATGAAGCAAAACTTAAGAATCATTCAACTATCCAATGTCCCACCCTGTAGCACACACATAAATCTTCCCAGAAAATAAAGTTAACCAAGCACCATGCTCAGCTTGACAGAATGAGTGGTCAGGCAAATCTAATATTCCTTATTTTTTTTAAATAAAAACTGTGTGTGTCCCTGACTAGTAGTTTACTTGGCCATTTCAACAACCTTATCAAGTTGATAGGGAAGTTCAATACAATCTGTTCCATACCAGAAAGAAATCTGAGGCTAATGCAGAGGCATTCAGAGAATTCCCCATACCTGGTAGTTGGTAAATGATGGTGCCCATGTGGTGGCCACAATCTTAATAATAGAAGTGCCCAGGACATTTGGAGATAGGAATTTTCCCTGGGGAACCTACCTGTGATTGAGCATTCCTGTGCACCATGCCTAGGAATAACTGAAGTAGGAAAAAAATATGATATGAATATAAGTCATTAAAGCTATTTCACACTGTTTCATTGTTGTTGTTAAGACAGGATCTCTCTAGGTAGTTTGGGCTGGCCTCAAACTTGTAATCCTCCTGCCTCAGTCTCTTGAGTGTTGGGATTACAGGCATTTACCACTATACCTGGCCTTTTATTTTCACATTCTTGACTTTGAACTTGTATCTTTCTTGCCACTGATTCATTTTAGTAACATATTTAAGAATTGCTAAAGGAGAAATCAGTAAATGTTAGTCTAATCATTTGGATCAGGTACTGGCAAACTATAGCCCATGTGCCAAATCTATGGCTATTTTTGTAAATAAAGTTTTATTGGGACACCACTATGATTTATTTGCCTATGGTATACAGCAGCTTCCAGGCACCAGCAGCAGAGCTGAATAGTTGTGACAGAGACCATATGGCCTACAGAGTTGCAAATATTTCTACTATTTAACCTTTTACCCCAAAAGTTTGCAGACCATGATCCAGATCAAGTATGGGTCCTTCTCTCCTGTTGCCACCATTGTCATTTCTCAGCCTGTAACCTCAAGGGGACAATTTAAAGAGCCTGGTAAAAGTATCCAATAATAACAGCTTGTGGGTACTGATAGAAATACCCAAGACTGATCTTTTAATAATAATTTCAATTTAACCAAAACTTTAGTTCAGAGAAACTTAATATACTTTGTACATTATCCTTTTTTTCCTGACAGTTTTTATTAGGGAAAAAAATTGAGGATAACCAATACATTAAAGACATCATTTAAATCATTTAAGATATCATCAGTTCCTTTGTGCTTTGTCCCACAGTCAATGTTTTGAGAATTAATTGCTCAGTTGTGCATTGACCGTACAATGCAGTTTAAAAAGACATAGCATTTGCCTTCTGGGACCTCACACAATCTAAGGCAGGCAAGGATGACAGGGAAAGGCTGCTCCCTGGGAGATGCACTACACAGATCTATAAAACAAATATGCACTGATGTAACGTATTCACGAAAGGTAAGTCCATATTTAACAGGAAGACAAACAAGCTTTCAGGAAAGCGACTCAAATGTAAGAACAAACTCTGGGTTATTTAATGGAAGGTTTTTTGGAGATAAAGCTGTAGATGTTTTTCCTATCGTTGGTGCTGCCTATCTGTGGGGTTGGCATCCACAGGTTCAACCAGATGTAGACCAAAAATACCTCCCCCAATTCATCTCTACTGAAAATGTGGACCTTGTCTTGACACTATTCCCTAAACAACACAATAATTTACATAACATTTATTATGCATTGTATATTATAGTTAATCTAGAGATGATTTAAAGTACGTGGGAGGATGTGACTAGGTTATATACAAGTTATATGCAAGTATGGGGGTTAGCTCAGCTGGGAGAGTGTTTGCTCTGTGCACTCTGAGGCCCTTGGTTCAATCCCTAGCACTGCAAACAGAAGGACGTGGCAGCCCACTCTGGAAATAATCCCTAAACAATAAGCCATTGAAAACCCTATGAATAGCAGAGAAGCACTGACACAGAGCCATGCATGGCACACTGTCAGGGAGTGTTTCGTTCTGTTGTACACAGGGTCACTATGAATTGCACCCGACTGGATGGCACCTAATAACAGCAACATGCCACTTTATATACGAGACTTGAGCATTAGCAGATTTTGGTACCTGCGGTGGTAGGGAAAAGGCTTGAAACCAATGTCCCTTGGATACCAAGGGATGACTGCATTGCTACAGAATGCATGTGATTCGTAGGTCAAGCTGACCAGGAGGCTGAAGTAACATCCAAAGGTGACTAGTGGTCTAACCCAGAGGAGATGGCAGCTGGTAGGGAGTCTGCAGCAGAGAAATCCACAAGAAAGGGAGTGAAGAAAACACCCCCTCTGGTAAGACAGGCAGGAAGTCACGTAAAAGATGCCTATGCCCTAGAGTCTGCAAGGGCGAAAACAGCCTGCACCTCCTACTTATTGAATTTCATTTCCATAAATACTGAGCAGCAGTTCTCAGCTTTTCTTCTGAATACCTCCTCACTTCTGGAACCTAGATCACTGCAGAAAAGTTTCCTCACGAGCACTGGCAGGCAGGGCTGTCACCAAGGATTCCACAACCTTCCAGAAGCTTCTTCCCGATAGCAGGCAGCTCCTTTGGAGCCTAGTTCTGAGCTGCTCGTGCAGCCTCTCCTGAGACAGCCTTCAAGTGGCCCACAGAACTGGCTCCTTGCCCCTCAGCCCTCTCCTTTCTCTTCCTGGCCTGGAGCGGAAAGGACAGAGGCAGTGTCCTCTCAGAAGGACCACTTCCTTTTCCTCCACTTGGCGTTGTAGGCTCATCCTTCTTCCTTCTCAAGTGTCCCGTCCTCCCTGATTTTTAAGCATCCTCTCTTCTTCCTGCCCTGTTACTGAAACACACCAGGGCCATTGCCAGGCCCCTGACCACTGGTCAGAAGAAACCTCTCAAAGGAATGCTGCTCTGCGCCTTGTGTGTTGATATCATCTTCGCACCATCACATTTTACTCTCTAGCAGCATCGCTCTGACACTTTACAATCGCAGCCTTAAGGTGACTGATATGTGAGGTCCTTGTTGAATTCTCATTCACCCCCTGCTAGCCAGAGAATGACCCCCAGGGCATCCAGTGACTCAATCTGTGCCAGCACCACAAAGGCCCAAGTCTCTTAGCTACTGTTCTGTCACCCTCCACACCAAGTCCTTTTCCCACTGTCAGGGTGATATCAAACAATACACACATGTCCTTGTTCACGCCAATGCATCTTCTAAATAGCAAAGAGCTTTATCTGGTATGTAAGTAGCATTTGGTAAGGTATCTGTGCTTTTACACCCATGGCAAGAAATTATTTCCAAATGTTGGTATAAATAAGCATGAGTGCTTTGTAAGTACCAGATGCTGGGTTCCATGGCTTCTGAGTCCTGGTATGACGGAGTAGCTGGTTTTTCAGGTTTGATTCTGCAAATGAAGTGATGAAGTGTTTGGAGACCTATTTTAATGCCTCTATTTTAATGACAACAGAAATCCAGCCATCTACTGAAGGGGATTGGGTCCCCTGTATCTGGCTATCTGAAGCCACCCTACAGGCTCAGTGGAACCCAGCTATCTCAGTCCAGTTGCCTCAGAGAATTTGGTTCTGTTGAATGGTGGGCCAGAAAGGCGCTGGTTCTGTGGTTGCTATTGATGGGATTGGGGAGGATCATTCAGGTCACCTTTAAGAACCATAATGCAGCCAGGCATGGTAGCACAAGCCTGTCATCTCAGCAACTCGGGAGGTGGAGGCAAGAGGATCTCAAGTTTGAGGCCAGAGGCAGCCTGCATAACTTAGTAAGACCCTGACTCAAAGTAACAAAATAAAATTAAAATTAAAAATGGCTTAGGGGTACAGCCCAGTGATAAGAGTACTTGCAAAGTAAATGCATGCCCTTGAATTCAACCCCCAAGTACCACCAAAAAAAAAAAAAAAAAAAAAAAAGCACCTTGGAGGAAACTGCCAAATTCTTATTGGATTGGAAGGAGGGATGAGAAGCCACAACATCCAGAAGTTGGGGCTCAGGGAAAAGCTGCACAGAGAAAATCATTATCATTTAAGTGAAGGTGCATATCTATGTCATCTTTGAGAGTAATGCCTAGTCCTGGTTTGGCCACTGCGTTAGTCTGAAAGGTTGGGTGATGCCAGACATAAAAGGTACCTTTTGCCAAATGAGAAAGGCAGAGACTCCTGAAAAAGTAAACGCTTTACCACTCTCTTTGTAAATGTTATTGCACTTACCAGTGAAAACTATTTTGCCCGAGATCAAAAGTAAAATGGATGACTGCATCGCCATCACACCCCACACCCAAAGCCCCCAGAGATCCCTTCGCACCCAAGCACACCCTGCAGTGTGGAGGGAGAGCAGCTGGGGTGGCCGGGCCTCTGAAGCCACACTACAGATCAACAAGGATCTGGGACCAAAGTGGGTGCTGGGAACCAAATCAAGCACATCCTGCATGCCTTGCATTTTAAATTAACCAAGATTTATGCTGCCATCAGTAGGGCATGTGGGATGCTATGGCACTGATGAATCTGAGTAAGAACCAATGTGTTTCGCAGACCATTTTCCATAAAGTTATGAATGTGCAAGAACAATCACTCGTGGCATAAGTTTCGGTTTAACCACAACTCCAGGAAAACAGAATAAAACAAAACAAAAACACAGAATTCCTCTCCTCTTTGAACTTTAGGAGAAGCTGGAGGAAGTAAACTCATCCTGTATAAAAGCGTGCTGTGGGCAGGGCACGACGTAACTCCACGTGGATGGTAGGAAGAGCGCAATGCCAACAAGAGCCCTGGCTCTTCTACCCTTCTTCCAACAGCGGCTTTCACACAGGAGCACAGCCCGGGAGGACCAAGATTCCCTATGGAGAGCGGCTTGTTTTCTTGCCCCTTCCAATAAAAACAAACCAGGCTTTAAAAGGGGGCACGTGAGCACCTCATCCTAGGGTGAGTTCAGAAGCATCACAGAGCCTCAAGTCAGCTTTCTGCCTCTTGCAGTGCTGGTAGACATCAAAATATTCAAATCAACACTTAAAAAAAAAAAAAAGCCAAACCTCTGAATGGGCTGGTAAATATTCGCTGTCTGGATTCCTTCCAGTGTCCCCAATTCTAACTATCCTTGCTCTGTCTCTTGGAATTTTCTGGAGCTCCTCATCATCCATTACCTAACATGTTAACAGCTGCCCTATCAGGTGGCCCTTGGTCCCTGCTTAATGCTTAAACTCAGGCTCTAGACTGACTGGTATCTGTGCTCTACCATATCTTACATATTAAACACCATCTCTGTGCTATTTTTCCTCTGATTCCCAGGTAAGTGGATCACGCAGAATTACATCTTACCCAGCTAATACCACCCCCAGCATTCCACTGGGAGGTGTGGCTTTGGAAGTTTTGTCTCAACCATTGCTGGGAATTTTTGCCCCGAGACTGTCACACACAACAGCCCGCAAGTGCAGGAAGCCTGGACTTTGGCATCAGGATGACCTGACATTGGAGCCCAGATCATCCCCTAGTTTGGCGCCATGACACAGCCATGTAACCTGCCTCAGCGTGTTCCCTGCAGCACCAGAGTGCCTCCCAGGACTCTGCAGGGCTTACGGAGGATCAAGGATGACTTAGAGTAGCAACAGAAGAGTTGGCTGAACGCTGCATGGCGAACCCACTCCTGTGATGAAGATGCTCATTTGAGCCTTCCCCATGCTGCTCTCATGCCCCACTCGCCTCTGAAAGGTCCCACTTCTCAGTACTGCTGCACTTCAATTAAGTTTCCATGCCTGACCTTTGACAGTCCTTAGCAGACACTCAGCTGACACAAGCCTTGGAGGTCTTGACACCGGGACTTCATTGAATCAAGATCTTTCTCGGAGAACTGGTAACCACAAAACACCAACCTCCAGAAACGTGTGTCTGCATCAGAGGTTCCTGGGGATGTGGGTCCACGGGAGAAGCAAGCTTCATGAATTCCTGTTCTGGGGCCTGCTGCATTGCTGCCCTTGGGGACAGTACGATGAAAGGTCATTATAAGACCAGGACTTGGTTAGGTACTGATTATGCACATTGTCGAAAAGCTCAAGGGCGGCCCACTTTGTACTGAGTTCTGAAATATCATAAGCTGCTTGAGAGTCTCAGGGTATTTATATAAAAGACTATCATGATAGCAGCAAGGGCCTACTGTGCCTGCTTGGGGGATCATGCATGTGATAAGCATTTCCCTGTCTTATTTACAACTACTTTAGAATAAGGCATTAGTTCAGGTATACATATTGGGAAACTGAGGGCCAGACAGGCAAAATAACTTCTCTAGAATAACAGAGACAAGAAGACATAAAGCCAGAATGCAAGCCACCTCAAAAACCCATGCCCAGTGCTTGAGGGCCCTTGTTTGTATGTAAGTCTCAGGTTGAGGTAGAATCATCTCTAGCTTGGGAGTGGGAAACCTGAAATAAAGAGGCCCACACGTATAAGTGCCTGCAGTGGTAGCCCTGTGGCGTCCGATCCCATCAGATCTTGGAAGCTAAGCAGGATCGGGCCTGGTTAGTACCTGGATGGGAGACAGCCTGAGAACACCAGAAGCTGTAGGCTTGGGAGAAGGACCTGGCAAACCCCTCCCAAAAATCAATCTGCCATTGAAAACCCTATGAACAGCAGAGAAGCACTGACAATAGTGTTTCCCCTGTTGTACAGAGGGTCGCTATGAGTCAGATACCGACTTGATGGCACCTAACAACAACAACAACACACTTATAAGTGGGCTGGGGTTTAGCTCAGTTGGTTAAGTACTTGCTCTGCACTCTCTGAGGCCCTGGATTTGATCCCCAGCACTGCAAAATGGGAGAAGGATCTGGCAGCCCACTCTTGAAACAATCCCAATACAATCAGCTATGGAAAACCCTATCAATAGCAGAGAAGCACTGACATAGTGCTGGCCATGGCACAATGTGGGAGAGTGTTTCATTCTGTTGTACATAGAGTCGCTGAGTCTGACCTGACTCTAGAACACCTAACAACAACAAAAACAACACATTCATAAGTAGAACTAGAATAAAATTCCCCAAATATTCTCTCTCCATCTAAAAAGCACATAAGGATGCAGATACTAAAAGCAGATCCAGCGGCTATTTTATACAAAACATAATTGAGGCATCTGCAGCCATCCCACTGTGGTGTCTGATCCTGTCTGATCTCAGAAGCTAAGCAGGGTCAGGCCTGGTTAGTACTTGGATGGGAGACCACCTAGGAATACAAGGTACTGTAGGCTAAGGAAAAAGACCTGACCAGCCTACTCCCCCAAAAAAATCGGGTATTGAAAACCCTATGAATAGCTGTTGTTGTTGTTGTTGTTAGGTGCCATTGAGTCATGTCCAACTCATAGCAACCCTTATAGGGTTTTCAATGGCTGATTGTTTCGGGATTGCCTTGGGAGTGGATTGCCGCGTCCTTCTCCCATGTTTGCAGTGCTGGGAATCAAACTCGGGACCTCAGAGATTGCAGAGCAGTGCTCTACCAACTGAGCTAAATCCAAGCCCCTATGAATAACAGAGAAGCACTAACAATAGTGCCAGGCATGGCACAGTGTCGGGTAGTGTTTTTTCTGTTGTACACAGGGTTGCTATGAGTTGGGCTTAACTCCATGGCACCCAACAACAACAGAATTAAGGCAGCCTTGACTGGGGATGCACAAAAAGTAGAAAACGTCACTCTGAATGGGACTCAGAAAATGTGGACCAAGCAACCTGCAAGATGCCTACCAACCTCAACCCAATCTTTCTCAGAAACAGTTAAGGGAAATACTTCATGGTTTTCTCCAAATCAACTTTCCAACTTTGCATTTAGTCTAAGAATATTTTTTTCTTGTAATGGGGCCACCAATTCCCAGCTCAACCTTCTAGCACAGCAAGATATTTGTCATCTCTGGTTGAGGCTGAAGGACTTCAACTCATCTCCTTGTCTCCAGCCTTCAGGGATTTGAACCAAAATCTTGAAATTTATTTTAATCATGCCACCTCCATTCCTCCCTTCATCTCTGATAGGATCAGCTCAGAGTTTTCAACAAAAGACAGCATGCCCCCACCTGACTGGAAGAGTCAATATTTGGCAAAAGGTTAACATATAACTCAAATGGTCAAGAAGAAATTGAAGCTGACATAGCAAATACTGTCTGCTGCAGAAACCCTCCAGAAAGCTCTCCAGGTCTTAAATTTCATGCTTTTCTTCAAGTAAGCAATGTAATGGCCATTGTTTGAGAACATTAAGAGAGTGAATAATAATACCTTTGTAAATTGGGTGCACTCTCCCACCAAGGCACTTGAGCAAAACTGCCATGGAAGGATCCCACACACAGTGAAAGGAAATAAAATCCTTGCCCTGGGCAGCAAGACAAACAGGTGGGCAGGCCTGCGAGTACAGGTGGGGTAGAGAGAAGGCACCTGGCTTAAGAAGCTAATGTACAACATTTAAAGCAAGAGCCAGGTGCAGTGGAACATGCCAGTAATCCCAGCAACTCCAGAGGGCAGGCAGGAAGATGAGGAGTCTGAGGCCAGAGGCAGCCTGCATGATGTAGTAAGGCACTGACTCAACATAAAAATTAAAAATGGGCCAGAGGTGCAGCCCAGTGATAGAGCACTTCCAAAATTTTACAAGGCTGTGGGTTCAACCTCCAGAACCACCCCTCAAAAAAATAGTTTCAAAAAAAGAAAGACAAAGTCCTTTTTCAGAATCAAAGATTTCACAGACTGAGAAAAGGCTGTGGAGCAGCTATGCTAATTAGCATGGCTGCTAAGGCTCCTGGGGCTTTGCTATGGCTGGAGATACATCTCCACACACCCTGTGGTCCCCAAGGCAGCCCAGAACTCAATCTTCCCACCTCCCCCAGGGCCAAATGACCTTGACCCTTCACCCTCTTCCCCCATGGTACTGTACTAATTAAACTTGGAGGCTTGCTGTTGCTTACAAGCCTTGGTCACACTGAGCCCCTCTGCAGGGCAGTGGCTCTAACTAAACAAGGCCCTGAGACCCAGCAGTATAAGAAAATAATCAGTACCTAGTGTGTCATAGTGTTCGATTGTCTGTGTTCTCCATAGAGGAAGGTATTGAGGCGGAGTAAGAAAGGACTTGCCTACGGGCTTTTGAGGGCTGGGATTTAGCTCAGTGGGTAGAGCGCTGCGCTGCAGTCTCTGAGGTCCTGAGTTCAATTCCCAGCACCGCAAAAATGGGAGAAGGACCTGGCAATCCACTCCCAAGGCAATCCCGAAACAGTTAGTCATTGAAAACCCTATGAGGGTCGCTATGAGTCGGATACCAACTCCACGGCACCTAACAACAACAACAACGGGCTTTTGGAGAGATGACAATCTGAGAAAATCATCAGAACCTAGAGGGAACTAGGGTGTTTGGGTGGGGAAAAAATGTGTATATACTTTGGTCTTCTTAACAAAAGAAGTCTGTTGTCAGGAACAGTGTTAAAAGACCTTCTTAACTATTAAGATAAGCTGCTGCCTAGTTAGGGAGTCAATGGTTTTAAAACTTAAACACCGATGTCCCCCTTCACCAGTCTTTCCCCGGTGAAGCCAACAGCCCCACATGATTCTCAGGCCCTCTGGTGATCGCCCTCAGCTCTGAGACCCCAAAAGGCGGTCCTTCAGGCTTCCTTGAACTGCACTGGCCAGGGCCCACCTGGCCCCTCCATGAGGCTGCCCAATAAACAGCCTCCCAAGCCAGAGGCGGACCCAAGGCCAATCTCAACACTGTCCCTCCCATCTGCCTTCAACTCCCTCATCACAGTACATGGTACACCAGCTTCCGCTTTGAAGAAACAGCAGGCAGCTCTGATTCTGATCCCTGCCTTTTGTTTATGCCCTTTCTCTGCACACCTCACTCCTAAGAAATCTAGTCATGTTCACCTCTAAAACAAGCCACAAACAAACATACTTCCCATCCCGTCTGCCACCAGCATCTTAATCCAAACCACCACCAACTCTCAACTAAGCTGCTGCCATCATCTAACAGGTCTCTCTGTTCTCAGTCTTGCTGCTCCCACCCCACTCAATGATTAACAGTAATCAGCATATGCATTGTTGTTGTTGTCTGGTGGTGTCCAATCAGGTCTGACTCATAGATACCCTATGCAAAACAGAACAAAACACTCCCTGACACTGTGCCAGGTACATGATCTTTTTTATGCTTGAGCCCATTGCTTCAGCCACTGTCAATCCACCTAGTTGAGAGTCTTCATTTTCTTTGTTGACCCACCACTGTCCCAAACATGATGTCCCTCTCCAGGGATTGGTCTCTCCTGACATGTCCAAAAGACGTAAGATGCAGTCTAGCCATCCTAGCTTCATCATATATATTGTGTTATGTATTAGATCATATCATTCTTCTGCTTATAGCTTTCCAGTGGCTCCTATTACCGTCACCACACAATTCCATACTAGGGAGAAGGAGCGGGCAGCCCACTCCTGAAATAATTATCCAACTCAATGGCACCCAACAATGACATAAATGTTTAAAATGACAGAAAAAAGAATAAAATTACATATAAAGCAAAATAAAACAATCAATGGTAGAAGAAAAACTTGAAACAGCACTTTTGTACATGTATAGTTAATCATGAGCCACTAGCTTCAAAGAAATCCTTGTCTGTGACTATTCAGAATGGAGAAGACAACGCCACCACAATACTGTTATGGAAAACATTCTGACTGTATAATCAGCATGTGGCAAAACAAATGTGAAATGAGAGCAGCCGATTCGCGACACTGTTGCCTGTGTGCCAGGTGTCCGTGCACTGGAGGATTACTGTTACTGGAGATGGTACTGGGGTCTGCTGGGTCCTGGTGTGTGGTGTCCTCACCGCCGGGTCCTTGGCCTCACAGATGGAGAGTGAGTCCGGGAAGCCACACAAGGTAGACAAAAGGGAAAGTTTTATTTCTAACAATGAGAAACATGAAGGTGGTGAGGAAATGCGAAGGGAAGAAATGAAAGTAGCAAGAACAGAGCCTTCGAACGGTCCAAGGGGCTGACCAGGAAGTCCCCTCATGGTGCCCATCTGAGGGCTCATACAGTCTCCCAGATAGTGCCACCAGTCCCTCACAGGGGGACACCAGGGCTTTGCCTACCACCTCCTGTGATAGGGCCTTTCCAACCTAACTGTCCTCCAATGTTTGGTTGATCGGCTCTAAATGGCCCCTAAATTGGCGCCGGCAGGCACTTTTCTGCCCAATCCCCTAGGTGCAATGTTTCTATTTGTTCTCTACTCAGTGACAGGCAAGGGCAAATAAAAATAAAGTCTGCCTTCTTTAAATGAAAACATAGCTTGAGAGGGTTTTCTACCAGGCCCTGCTCTCTATAACCATCCATGGCTCCCTAGTCACCCTTCCTCCCAGCTCCCCTTTCATTACACGATCAAGACCCTAGGACAATGTTCTCACAGGAGTCATGCTTTGACAAAGATGTGTGGCAGCCCTTTACCACATTCTCGGAAACAGACCAAAGCCACGCAAATTCGCGACACAGGGAGTGTGTCATTGCCTGCATTTCCAGAAAGCAGAGCATGAGTCAGGGAAAGCCATAAATGAACAAGGCAGGGAGCACCATAAAGAAGGAGGGCCAGGCTGGAGACCCTAAGAGCTACCTCTACCTGTTGCTCATCAGAGGTGACATCACTGGCCCGCCCAGGTAGAGAAAGAACAAAGAGTGAATGGTTAGGCCTCAGTCTCCCTTTGCACAAAGATTTGCTCCACAGGACAGAAAATCCTCCCACTTCCTGGCTGGACACACATGGGCAGGATCGTGGTCCTCGGGCTCTGTCACGCCTCTGGGTCAGAAGGTGAGAGGAGTAGTCACAGTCATGGGAGAGCCACGATCGGGACACACTGCTGACCTCAGAGAGCCCAGGCTGGGCAGGTCACAATGGCAGTAGCTGAAGAGCCCGGTGCACAGTGGGTCCTGGGACAAGGATGGCAGGTTGGATTTGCAGCTGGCTGGAGCCCAGAAAGAGGCACCAGAAGGCACAGAGGCTTCGTCTTCAGCTAGTAGGGAGCAGTGAGGGTTGCTATTCAATCTCTTTATTATCTACCTATATAAAGACATAGAGAGCAAGATCATCAACCACTCAGATGTCATATGCCTGGGTAAGATAGCGGCAGAGTGAATGGGCCAGTCAAAATCCTAAAGATTTTGACAGGCTGGGATGATGGATGCCAACTACTAACGTGAAATTTTGTAAGGGGGAAAAAGATTGCTTGGGTGGGTTCTCTGTCTGGAAAATGAATTATCATTAGGAATGAACATCTGCAGAGGAAAAACTCATGGAGAGAGAATGTTTCATGTCTGATTCTTCCACCTGAGAATCTAGACAGGGCCCATCAGAGAGGACATCGCTGTGCAGCATTGCTAACCAAAGGCGGAAGAAGCTTCTGCTACAGGCAATTCCTTGGTGTCTTCACTCAATCAATAACTGCTTACTGCATTTGCCCAACACAGAACAGTTAAAAGACAATGACTTCTCTCACACCTGTACCCGGATTTGAACTGATAACATTTTGACATGTTTTTTATATGAATTTGTGTGTGTCTCAGGTATTTGATATAACTCAGAAAACTCCAGCAGAAACTGTATAACTACAATATTATCATATTGACAAGATGGTAATATCAATTAGCAATATTTCTCCAACCACATACAATATCTTGTCCATGTTCAAAACCCCTGTCTGGCCCATAATATCCTTTGTGGCTTCCCCCACCCACCACTGAACCCAATGAAGGGTCCCACACTCCATTTGGTCATTCCATCTCTGATGTAACAGAAGAGCCCCTCCACGATTTTGGTTTTAGGTTTATCTGATTTGTTTTGGTGTCATTAAGAATACTTACTCCTGTATTCTGCATATTTTCTATTGCCTGGAAAATAGATTGACATCTTGATTGAACTCACCTTCCAAACTTTTGACATAAACACTTCATAGTGAGGGTTCCTTGGAACCCTGCATCACATGAGGAACCACATTGTGTCCACTGTCACCTCTAGTGAGGATGAGTTTGATGGCCTAGAGAAGGCAGTGACTGCCAGACCTTTCTCTTGTAAAGGTTATGTTCTGGGGGAGGCAGGAGGGTCACAGGTTTGAGACCAGAGGCAGCCTACATAAGTGAGAAAGACCCTGTCTCAAGATAATAAAGAAGGGGTTGGGGGTGCAGTTCAGTGGAAGAGCACTTGCAAAGTATGCACGAGGCCCTGAGTTCAACTCCTTCCATTTCCACACAAAAATAAAGAAAAAGTCTGCTTTTTTTTTTCCACATTAGCAATCCATCTGCAACAGCACACTCTCACACAGGTGAGTGCAGTATTGCCCAACCCCACTGTGGGCAAACACTTTAATACCCATGGACAACCCTACCTACACCAATCATTTCACAGAGATTGTAAAAATGGAGAGCCTATTTATTAGCTATTGTTCTTCACTAAAGAGCAGCTTCCTCTCATCAACTGATAATTCTTTCTAAAATTTTACATATAATTCCTCCCACATTAGAGAATTCCAACAGCACCGTCTATGGTTTTTATCAGGGCTGGCTGACTTTTTCTTCAAAGAAGCCAGTAGCGTACATGCATTTTAGGTTTCAGGGGCCACGTGGCTATTGTAGTATATACTCATGCATGACAGCAGCCATGGACAATATATAATAAAGTAGACACAGCTGTGTTTCAATAAAACTTTATTTACAAAAACAAGCATGCTGTTGGATTTTATTTCCAGGCCCTCATTTGCCCACTCCGGTCTGTAAGCCTGGTAACTCCTATTTCCCCAACTAATTAGTTCTCTTAGCATTCTTACATCCATCATCTACTCTATTCTTTGTAGTCATGTCACACAGAGGGGACATAAACATTAATGATATTAAGCAGATGAGGAGAGGCTCAGAACGATTAAACCTCATTTCTCAACCCCTGGCCACAAGCTTGTACTTCATTGTCTCTCTGTGTAGATGAATACAGAACCCAAACCTACCATCATGATCAGTGTCCTAAAGACTCTAATCATCAAATTATCCTTTTCCCAAGAAAGTTAGCTACTAATTCGCCAGAATGACAACCAAATCACCACAGCATAAATATTCTCTGAAGACCACAGTTATATTTTCATTTTCATGCAAAGAAACCAAAAACTAAAATGTTCTGAACTGTATAACCCCGATAGAAATTAATGTCTGGCCTCAGTTGGCTAATAGAATGTAAAAACAAATAGAGGCACAAAATTTCCACAGTGCCATTACCTTTGCAATGTAATCTATCAAACTGTCAGAAGCTACAGTTTTCTTTCCTAACTTATTAACAGGTGGTAAAATGCATATAAGCATGTTGAACATTATTTGAAAAGTGTTTCTCTGTAGTTAGTTAATATTGCTATTGTCATTGCTGTCATGGCTAAAGACAAAAGTGATCTTTAAATGGTGACACAAAACTCACTTTGCCAACCAAGAAAGCTTGCATACATTCTTGGAAAAGAATACATTTAAATACAAAGTAGCAAGCTCCAAATCTAGCCTATATGTTATTGATGATCATGAAATTGCAGTTTTAGTGAAAATAGACTATTTGTGAGATCACATTCCATGGTTTCTCTGCAGAATTTATCTTGAACTCCATAGGCAAAGAAGAGGAGATGGAAAATTGGGAAAATCTCTGCCATCATCCTATAGTTCTACCTGCATAAAGGACAGCAAAGTTCAGAGATCCAGCTCTCCTTTCACTATGAAAGGCATTATAGAGAAGGAAGGTAATGTTTGTGAGATTAAGTGCCAAAGCCCAATATTTTACAATAGGCTCCAACCCTAATATTTGACAGTCCCTGGGACAAGAATACAAATAAAAGCTGACATGTCACATGCTTGTTATTTTAAAGTTACCTATAAAGTTAACAAATAGCTAAAATATGTTCTATTCTCTTATCTTAAAAAATGTTATCTATCAGGTATTTTAATTCACATGAAGTTAGTTATGGCTCATATAACTGAAAGTCAGCAAACTATCAAACATGACTGAATCCCATTGTTATTGCACACATCTGGGTGTTTTATTGATGGACCAGTGACTTGGGAATGATTAGCTATTACTATTTCAAAATGTTCTCCAGTAGCCCTGTGTGACTCTAGCAAAGACACTCTAATTCATGGCAATTCTAGAACCACAGAGAGAAGAAAATAGACATTCAGTCCAGCTGAAAAAAGACCAGGTTTATATAGAGTCAATGACCATCCTCAGGTTGAGAGCAGGGTGTCACAATGCAATCAGTCTTTTGTCTTACCTTCCTGCTGCTGCTCTAGGCCTCCCCATACTCCCCAGCAGGGCCCATTTCAGACAGCACAACCCACAGCACAATCTCTGTGGCACTCAGATACAGTCATTTTTTTGTTTGAGAACATTAGGTGAAGCGTGGGAAGGCATTTCCCTGGGGCCCCAGAGTAGATGGTTAGCTGCCACGGCTGAGTGCTGAATCCCAAGTGCAGAGTACACCCCACAGCATTTATCAAATGCACAGTGTGGGTGCATAGAACTGCTGAACAGTAGGCCTTCCATGGCAGGAGGCCCTCGACAGGGGCCTTGTCAACAGTTCTAGGAGGGGCGGGTACGGCCTTCGTTTTTTGCTGCTACTTCTCAGTGCATGTCACTCAGACGACACTGCTCCAGCAGGGAGGGCTTTAATGCCACCAGCTTTGCCACATGGAGCCAAACCCAAGGTTACAAGAGAGCTAGTTAGTATTGATGCACCTGTCCAATGTCACTTCAAATCCCAGTTCCAGGGTAAGTCTGAATGCACAGGGCATGGGAAACAGCAGCCCACCCTGGAAGAGCTGGGTAAGAACCTACCGGGAACATGTTTCGCCAGGGTTACCGGTTTCCAATTTCAGCCTTTGTTTTCTTTTTTCTTTAATTGACAAATAAAAATTGTACATATTCATGGGATAACGTGTGATGTTTCCATGCCTGTATGCATTGCATAATGTTCAAATCAAGGTAAGTGCATCTGGTCTCTCAGTTCAGCCTTTTCTGTAGCAAAATCACACGACAACCTTCAAACAGCTTGGTAGTTTGGAAACTTCTTGAACATTTACCCAGTAAGTGTGTGCCAGGAACTGTGCTGGGCATTGAGGGTAAAGAGATGAGACCTTCCCATTAAAGACCTAAATATCCCACAACTGTGGCCTTCCTGCCACCATTTCCTAGGCTATAAGGAAAATGCTCATTACGTCCATCCAATACCTTGCCTATGATGCTGAAAGCTATGCCATGGGTATCTCAGATACCAGCAGGGACAACCATGGTGGGCACGTTTCAGTTGAGCTTGTAGACTAAGACAGACTAGGGAGAAGGACCTAGCAGCCCACTCCTGAAACAATTAGCCATTGAAAGCCCTGTAAATAGCAGAGAAGCACTGTCAAATACAGTGCTGGAAAATGAGCCTTCCAGGCTGGAAGACATTCAAGAAATACCTAGGAAAGAGTTGCCTCCTCAATGTAGAGTGGATCTTACTGATGACAATGGAGTAAAGCCCTCCAGATATCCATCTGCTGATGTGGCATGACTCAAAATGAGAAGAAACACACTGGCTGCAACACTGGGCTCAAACATAAAAAGCCAGTGTATATGGCACAGTGTTGGAGAGTGGGGGAGTGTTTCGTTCTGTTGTACATAGAGGGCTGCCATGAGTAGGACCAGACTCGACAGCACTTAAAAAAAAAAAAAATTAGGTACAAAGTCCTGACTTCCATGTAACTGAGAACAGACACATTAAGTATTCCACACGCTAAGGTCCCAGGACCAGCCACCATTCAACTGGGCTGCTGGCAGACAGTAGGTCAGCAGAATAAGCCTTACCTTCAACCCCCAGCTCTTACCTTCTTAATACAGATGTAGAAGAGGGCAGAGAGCTGAGGAACTGAAGAATTCCTCAAGATCAGCTCTTCTCCCTCCCCAGTGCTGCGAAGGGGGAGTGGGAGAGGGTGCAGGAAAGGGGGCAATGGCATGGTGCTAGTTAGTCTCCCCACCCCGGCAGGAGGCTCCAGCACGAGGTCAGAAAGTTCCCAAGCCAAGACACCTGTACGTTAGAGCCAGGCGTGCCAGGAGGGCAGAGGTGGGCCACCGGGAACAGGAGAAGACACCAGGTTACGGTTATCAGTATCTATCAGGCATGGCTCCTGAGCGAGGCAAAGAGACAGGGAGTCTCAGCAGAGGATCAGCTGGAAATGGGGGGGAGCCTCGTGCTGGGAGCCGCTTTGGACTCACAGCTCCCATCAGGAGGCCTGATGGCATCACAACCTAGGTCAGCAAGTACAGCCAACTGGAAAGGTTCAGGTCACCCCACCCAGGCAGACCTGCAGCAATGGCCTCATGTCATCCCTTCCTCACTGCCCCAACAGCTGAGCACTTGTTCCCAGAAGGCAGAGCAGAAGATGTGTGCACAGGTGGACCACGACCTAGACCCCTCGCTCCCAGCCACCAGAGCCACAGGGTGGGTCTTGGCCACTGGGAGGAGAGTGGGAAGGAAGCTGAGGAAAAGGGAAGGTGGCGAAGAGGAAGAGGGAAGACAGCAAAGAGGAGGATGTATCACTCAAACAGATTCACCTTTCTAAATGGGTGTCGTGCACCTAAAAATGTTAAGTAGGACCATTGTAGGAAGGAACAGAGTGGAGTTTGCTAGAGAAAATGGCAGCAATTATTGAACAAAGTAAAACTGTTTTATAAATGACACCGATGGGGTGCAGAAAGCAACCCCAGCAATGCCTAGTGTTGAAGCTGAGGAGACTGCAGAGGCAGGAAGGTCTCTCTGACCTTCTCTCCTGAAGATCCTCGGGTGGCGGGTGCTCTCCCACAGGGAAAGAACTCTTCCCAGAGAGGCCAGAAGAATGCCCCGCTTATTTATGGCCATTAGGTCATACCTCCTTTTGTCCAATCATACATTTATGCAACTGCCAATTCTTCACCAAACTGAAAAGTTGCTTTCCCCGTGTCCATGAGTCTTCCTTTCTGAAGGCGCCATGTCACATAAAACATTCATGAATAAATTTGTGATGCTTTTGTTAATCTGTCTTTTCTTACAGGGCTGCTGGTCATGAGCATGATGGGTGACAGAAAGATACTACTTTTCCTCTCTTGTAATACCAAAGTATTCAGACAACAGGAAAGCAGGAAGTTCTCAGCCATACTCACCAAGTTGCAATGGGTTAAAAAAAAAATTATGAAATGACATCACCACTCTACAAAGAAATTGGAAGCATGCCTAGGAGGGCCAGACTGGGCATGTGTGGCCCTGCCTGCCACTCCCAGCTGCTGGGAGTTACAGGAGGGAGTGATGTTTCTCGCCCTGATTGAAAAAGGCATTTAAATTTGGCAGAGAGTCTACCTTAAATGTTTGCAAATTGTCCACACATGCAGCTAGGATCCCTTTCCCCCAAACTGTGGAGAACAGAAAATTGAAGTCTGCGTCTTTCTCTTTGTACCTTGTTCTTCCTGCTTCTCATCTTCGTGGTTGCCCATTAATAGTGATCGCCTTTGGAAAGGAGATCAGAAATTGCTTCAGAAAGGGTCTGTTCTGCCAAGTGACATTGGTGAGATGGGTTTCCTTTCCTTCCTTTCTTTCCTTTTAATAAATCCATTTCTCTTCTGATCTTCTTACTCTGCAGCCAAAGTCTTTCAACCTCCTTGGGATGAAAGACTTACTGTGGAATATTGATTTTTTCCTTCCCCCTGTACATTTATGACAAATGGTGAACAAAAGCTTATCTGAAAGTTTAGACATCCAATTAAAATTTTGCTCTCAAATGAAAATTCCTCTTAAAAAAAAAGTCTCCAACTTCTTTGCATTCCTCTTACATCTTCAGCTCACTGGTGACATGTCCCAGAACCGGTCTCAAGACACTGATGTTAAAAGTAACTTGGTGTATGTGGGAGACAGACAAAAAGAGGTGGTTGGGGCGGGGAGCAGAGAGATTGATGATGAAAGGGAGAGAATGCCCGCTCACTGCATTTCTTTTCTTGGGGTCAAAGGGAAAGCACAAGGCGGTATCGAGGCGAAAGAATGACGTTACTTTGTGCAGTAGGCTGCAATTTAGACCCGGGCCCTGAGTGGGTCTGGTCACGGTCAGGCAGACACAGAGGGCTCAGAAAAGGCAGATTATTCCAGGCAGAACACAAGTGTATGCCCAGAAGCAGAAAACCAGAGGGCAACAGGGGCCTGCACAGGTAATGAGCAGATCATCTCGGAACAGTGAAGCACGGTTTAAGGGACTGACCTGAGGTCTGGGGAACACAACGGAGCCAGCCTTATGGACATGGGTTGACATCATCAAAGTCTCAGGATCTAAACTGGTTCTTTACTCAATTTTTTTCTTCTGATACTTTTTCCATCTATCATGCATCCCCTGCTACAACTGTGCCTGATAAGCTTTATCTACTTCCTCTTTATGACCCTTCTCCAGGAACCACTGGAAACTATTAACGGAAAGGCAAAAGGAAAATTAGTAATAAAAACACAGATGACTATGTAAAATTATCAATAAAAAAAAACTAGGGGAAGATGATTATGAGCCTGCCCTCCAAACAGAAAAATACCCAGATACAAGTGCATACACAGGCACACACAGACACAGGCACAGGTCTGCACACATGTATATGCATATATATGTATGCAAGTGTATGTGCACTCGGGTATACATGCAGATATGTGTGCACACTCATACAACAGAAATGAAAGAAAAATGAAAAGTGATTCTCTCCTTTGAAAGCAAAGCTGGTCCTGAAAGACCTGGCCCATGCCCACTGTTGACTCTACAGCATTTTCATGTATATTATTGTTACAGTAATAACAATACTCTATTGATATTCTACCCCCACGTGTCTGTCACCTTGTCTTGCTGTGGGGGCTTGCATGTAGGTGTGATGCTGAAAGCTATGCCACCAGTATTTCAGGTAATAGCAGGGCCACCCATGGAGGGCAGGTTTCAGCCAAGCTTCCAGACTAAGACAGACTAGGGAGAATGACCCAGCAGCCCACTCCCAAAACAATTAGCCATTGAAAATCCTATGAATAGCAGAGAAGCACTGTTAAATATGGTGCCAGAAAATGAGTGCCCACAGGCTGGAAGGCATTCAAGAAACAACTGGGGAAGAGTTGCCTCCTCAGAGTTGACCTTAATGATGGGAATGGAGTAAAGTCCCTGGGACCTCCATTTGCTGATATGGCACGATTCAAAATGAGAAGAAACACAGTGACTGCAACAATGGCTCAAACATAAAAAGATTGTGTGTGTGGCACAGTGTCAGGTAGTGTTTCATTCTGCTCTACATAGGGTTGCTATGAGTGGGACCCTACTCCATGGCTTCCAATAACAACATTGATAACCTAACTGCAAACTGATTGTCATGGCTTAGCGGAGCCACAGAACAGCTCTGAGTGATGGATTCAAATGCAGAAACCTCTATAATCCCCAACTCCTAACTTTCTAGCAATGGTTTGGCTCTATGAGTCTCAAAGCATCACCCTCATCTTTTGGTACTTCCCGACTCTCCTCCTACCCCTCATACTTGCTTTGAGTCACAATTCAGATATACAGAAATGGAGGGAGAACATCAAAAACCATACACGAGAGCAGAGAGCGCCCCCGGAAGAGGTGCTGAACTCCAGACCCTAGGAGCAGCCATGGCTTGGAGGGATTTTGGAGTAGAGTGGGCACTTGCCCCCAAACCAGAGTTTAGATGGGAAACTCTTATTTCCTGGCTGACTTTGAAAAATAAGATGGGTTTGTTTCCAAGTGGGGGTGGGATGAAGGACCATAAATATAACAAAGCTTCAAACTTAAGCCACGTTCTGCAAATGCAGAACCAAGGTCCTTTGGGAGGTTTTGCCCACTCCTCTCTTCTGCAGCAGTATTTAACAGGTTTACTCGCTAATATCAGCAATCCCACACAAAGTGACCTGAGCAAGCACAGCGACCATACTGGCTACATAACCACGCATCCGCAAAGGCCAGGCAACACCCAGGCTCTCTGTCAACCCTACCATATGAAACGAATCTCACTTTCAATCCCAGGCAATCCTTTCTCCCTCCTGGCCCTTTCCTCTCCCCATTCCTTGGTTCTGCTTTGCTCTGTGTGGAAGCTCTCTCCATGATGGCCAAGATGGCTGCACTTATGTCTTCTGTTACTTGCCCAATAACTACTGGAAAAGGCTAGAAGACTTCCTATGGGCATGACCTCTGTCAGGTGGTGATATCAACTTGATCCCTTGCCAGGAGCCTGCTCTGCTGACACTGGCCAGGTCTACTTCCCATGCCCTTCCCTGGAACCATGGGCTGGAGTCAGGTGTCAAGAGCTGTGATGGGAATGACCTTTGACTCTATGCCAAGCTAACAAGCCACTTTCCCATAGCTTCACACACGCTGCAAGCCTCCTGGGTTAGAGTCATAGAGCCGTGTTATTCACAGGTCAGCAGGCAAGCACACTGGCTCCCCTCCTTACCCCCGGGTGCTGCAGACATACTGCTTTGGGCATCACTGCTGAGGACCCTGAGTTTAGGAAACTGAGATCTTCAAAGGGAGCTCCTAGGAAACCTGCCCACTCTTCATCCTGGAGTAGGATACTATCTTTACCTCACCCACCCTTTATCTGGAGAGAGACCATGCAAGGTTGCTTGCTATGGGAACATCCTTAAAAAGACAGTCAAGAACAAAAGTTGATGTAAGATGTGCAGAAACAGGAGGGCTATCAGAAGGGTCTTCCAGCAAACAAGAAGCTCACAAACCCTAAGGAAACACAGTGAGTGGGGTTCTCCCCTCTGAGAAAATGGATTCTGACACCAGCAAGGAAACCTGCTGTTGTTAGGTGCCATGGAATTGGTTTCCGACTCATAACGACCCTACATACCACAGGCGAAATACTATTGTCAGTGCTTCTCTGCTATTCATAGGGTTTTCAATGGTGGATTGTTTTTTGGGAGTGGGTTGCCAGGTCCTTCTCCCAAGCCTACAGTACCTGGTGTTCCCAGGCGGTCTCCCATCCAAGCACTAACCAGGCCTGACCCTGCTTAGCTTCTGAGCTCTGACGGGATACAACGCCACGGTGGTACAGCTGTAGCCAAGTAAACCTGAGCAGCCCAAAAGCAGCACCACACATTGTAGCTTAGAGAACCCTCCTAACTCCAACTGTATGAATCTGACTCTGTGGCTCCATTTTACCTGCTAGGAGGAAGAGTGTCTTTGTATCCAAGTGCATGGGGTCAGAGCTTGGTTCAGGTGTTTGCATCCGGTGGCATACTTCCTGAGCCATACTGCTTTGAAGAGTCTTCAGAGTCTTCAAGGAAAAGCAGTCATTCTGGGCCCCTCTCTTTGCATGGACCACCATGAATGCTGCAGACCATGATTCCTGTCTCAGCTTCCCAGCCACTTTTGGTCTGACCCCCTGGGGTACCCCAACCTGACGATTTTGTGCCTGTGCAATGCCTTGCCCCCCTCTAACTCATCAAGCACAAATAAAAAGGGAAACTGAGGTTCCACACATAAGCAGGGAGGTCAGGCCAAACCGGAATAGACGGTGAGAGAGCAGCCTGGGGTTCAGAGGAGGCTTTGTCCTGTAGGGACTGTGACTCTCCTGCCATGAACTCTTAGGAATGCTTTAGCTTTCCTTGGACTCGGGTTGCAACAACAGAACCTAGCGAGAGAAGCCTGCCCAGAAAAGATGCAAACCAGGAATGCAATCCTAGGGGTGATGTTTCTCCAGAAAAACAGCCCGTACCAAAGGAAAACCCCCAAAAGAAAGGTATTTAAAATCACAAAAAACCAGCTCTGAAAAGAACCCTGTTATTTTAATCCAATACGTATTTCTCGAAACTTTGACCCCACTGTGCACAGAGTACATTTCAAAGACCCAGGGTTCAGTTCTGGCGTCACTGACGTGGTTTTCTTAACTTCAGCATCAGACTGCCTAAGAAAGGAGTGGAAAGAGGGGGGCACAAGGCTTTGAACTGACCTGACCAGTCAGGGTGGGGACTAACCTGAGAGTGAGGGCTGTGAATGCACCTGGCAATTCTGGACTCTGCAGCAAAATTTAAAACACAGCCCTCAGATATGTTCATTGGCAGAAAACAGTGCACACGGTTCCTTGCCTAAGCTTTTTCTACAACCCCCAAGGAGGTTAGGACCTTATCTGTCTGGTATGCAATGAGAAATCTATATTTAGTCCATGTCTTCCAGCTTTCATTCCCAAGACAGCCCTCCTAAAAGTCTTACAGTTTCTGACTTTGAGAGCAGGAGGAACATGTTTTGTTAGCATCCTTGGTCTGAGATCCTGGTTCCTAACACAAGCACTTCCTATAGCCTTTGAATTTCCACAGTAACATGTCTTTCTGTATGCTAACGAAATGACTGGGGCTGGGGACTTGGCCAGGTTCAGGACAGATGCTGGTCACTAGAAAGACCAAGGCATGGCTGCAGAGTTACAACACTTGGCTCCACTTCCTGACCTCTAAGGAGGAAAGGGGTTGGAGATTGAGCTAGTCACTGAGGGCTAATCATTTAACCAATCATTCTTATATATTCAAGACATCAAAAGATGTATTGCATTAGGAAAAGCTGTTGCAGAAGACCTCTTTAAAGTTTTGAAAAGTAAAGATGTCACACTGAAGACAAAGGCGCACCTGACTCATGTTATGGTGTTTTCAGTTGCATCATATGGTTGTGAAAGTTGGACACTGAATATGAGAAACAGAAGAAGAATTGATGATTTTGAATTATGGTGTTGGAGACAAATACTGGATATACCATGGACTGCCAAAAGAAGTGCAATGAGAGTGCTCCTTGGAAACAAGGATGGCTAGACTCTGTCTTGCATATTTTGGACATGTCAGGAAGGACCAATCCCTGGAGAAGGACATCATGTTTGGGAGAGTGGTAGGTCAACCAAAAAAAAGTAGATGGACTAACATAATGGGCTTAAACATAAAAAAAAAATTGTGGGCTTGGCACAGTGTCAGGGAGTGTTTCATTCTGTTATTCATAGGGTTGCTAGGAGTCGGACCCAACTGAATGGCACCTAATAACAACATCAGAACTCCAAGCACAGTTGTAATGGAGAGCTTCAGGGTTTCTGAGTATACCCATGTGCCAGGAAGGTGGAAAAATCCCTAAAAGTCCATGGTGACCAAAGCTGTGGCACTCAGGACCCTGTCAGACCTCATACTATGAATGTCATCATTTGACTGCTCACGTGGAAACCTCCTTATATCCAATATAACAAACCAGGAAGCACACGTCAAACGCTGCCCTGAGTTCTGCAAGCCATCCTGGCAAATAATTGAACCCAAGGAGGGGCTGCTGATCTACAGCCAAGTGAGACAGTGTTGGGGGTAGTATGGGGTCCATTGCTTATGACTGTCATCTGAAGTAAGGACAGTCTGTGTGTCTGAGTGCTTAACCTATGTGATCTGTGCTGAGTCCAGACAAGTGTTGTCAGAATTTAATTAAGCTGTAGGACACTGAGGTGGTCTCACAGAGTACTGAAGAGATGTAGTATATGGAATGACACACATCTGGGACCAGACATGTCGCAAATAGAGAAATAGTTTTCCTTTACTGTCCACCTGTCCATCCACCCAACCATCCATCCATCCATCCATCCACTGACTCGTTGAACAAATGTGCCAGGCACTGGTGTGCATGAAAGACTCAGCAGTGAATATATATAACCCCTTCCTTCACGGAGCACAAATACCAACAAGAAATACAGTTATTTATAAGGTCAAGACACAAACAAACATCAGAAAACACTGCACTAAGGACCATAAAGGGGACACTTTGCTCCTGTGTTTGGCAGGGGCTCCTGCAAGGACGCAGCAGAGGAGTTAAGAAGAGAGCATGCAGGCACTGCCAGGGAAGGCGGAAGGAAGGAGGATGCACCAAGGACACGCAAGGTGTGGACAGGCCCCACCTCGGGGCAGCTGAGGCAGGACAACAGTGAGGAGGGCACCAATGGGGCAGGCAAGGTGGAGAAGCCGGACCAGGTCAGAACTTTCGGGCTTGCGGGATGGGACCTTCAGGTCCCCACAAGGCTGTGCAAGGAGACCAGAAGGGCTAAGAGGAGGGTGATGCCACTTGACTCATGTTTTTAAAAGATCAATCGAGCTGTTGCACAGGTCATGAGCTGGGGGACCAAGGGAGGAGTTAAGTCTGTTTGAGGCATGGATTCTCAATACTAGGCCTAAAGGCCATAGAGATCAACACCACCTGGGAACTTGTTAGAAAAGCAGATTTGGCGGGGAGTGGGTAAAATCTGGGTAAGGGGACAAGGAATCTGCATTTTCACGTCCCTCCAGGTCATTCTGATGCCCATCAAAACCTGAAAAACTTCCAGGTTAGGGGATCACCATGCAGTCCTGGCAGGAAACTATGCTGACTTACAACAGGCTGGCAACAGACAGACACCATCAGTCTATGAACAATTCCTAAGTATTCATGTTTCCCACAGGCTTGCGGGGGTGAGTAAACGCAAGCACTTCCTGCAGCCATCGGAGCACCAATGACGTCATCAGGTCTCCACGAGACGGCCTGACTGTCCTCCACAAGTTAGTCTGCTTGCTGGATGCCTCCCAGGCCCTAAGGGCTTCTACATGTGCTGAAACAGAATTCTGTTCTTCTCCACTCAGTCTCTGCTGAGGACCAGATGGGCGCAGAGTGAGCAACGGGCCTGTAATAACGTGAAGCAACCCTTGTGAAGAACTCCCAGCAGGCAGGCATGTTGTTATTGGGTGCTATTGAGTCAGACCCAACCCACAGCAACCCTAAATTCAAAAGAACAAAGCACTACCTGACACTGTGCCATGCACATGATCTTTTTATATTTGAGCCCAATGTTTCTTCTCATTTTGAGTCGGGCCACATCAGCAAAAAGAGTTCCCAGAGGCTTTACACCATTCCCATCATTAAGGTCGACTCTACTTTGAGGAGCCAACTCTTCTCTGGTCATCTTTTGAATGCCCACTAGCCTGGGGGCTCATTTTCTGGCACTATATCTGACAGTGCTTCTCTGCTACTCATAGGGTTTTCAATGGCTAGTTGCTTCTGAGGAGGTAAAGGAACTCCAGAGGCAGAAGTTATGGTCTAGAACCTGAGATAATAAGCAGAGCAGACAAAGGCGAACTGATGGCCATATTCTGCCAGCCCCTGGAATCCTGCCTTTTCTGGACCGGAGTGTCTCTGCCTGTGTGCATGCACACCCCTGGCCACCACCACCCCATCTCATGCTGATAGGAAAGAAGAAAAAGAAACATCTCGACTAGCACCCATCAGTAGCCAAATTGGGAGACATCAATTTGTCTCTACGTAAGGAATAAGAACCACTTATTTCAGGAACACACTCTCTTCTGTAATGTTCATTTTTAGGAGGCAGATTAAGAGAGAGAACTTTGTGGGGGTGGGGAGGTACAGATCACAAAATACATTCATCCAGAACACTGAGCTTGTGAAAAGAGTAGGCGCGCCCATCCAGGCTGCCATCCATTAACAGGAAATGCCCTGGGAGGTCAGGGACTTACCTGACACCTCTCCTCCCACCACATCCTGGAACCCAGCTGCCCCTCTCCCCCTACCCTCCTTACACTGGGAAGGGCCTCGCTTATATAAAAGGTATGTGCATAGACTTCATGGCAGGACTTTGAAACAGCACAGCGAGGACCATTCCAGCTTAATCAAGAGGCAGTCGGTAAAACTGCATGTCCTCAGCATACTGGTGAAGGTTTTACTCTGTGCTCAGAGAAGCTCACAGGCCGTGAAGATGGTCATTAGGGGGATTAGAGCCATTTCCAAGTGCAGCAGAGTGACAGAGGAACCAGGAGAGCCCCTTCCTTGTCAACATTCATTAGGTGATGCAAACTGCCGAAGGGAAGCAAACACCACACTTCAGACAGAACATATTTAGGGGCACAAGACCAAAACAAGCATTGAGCAGGAAGCAGCAGCTCCATACCATCTTCATAGAAAAACCACCCCCAGACCTTAACAAGTACATCACGCGATGTTCCTTCCTTCTTCTTTTCTCATCATTTTTGTAATTTAATTTCTCAAAGAACCATTGAACAGGGCAGGGATTTTGATGGGGACAAATGATTAGGTTTCCCCTAGTTTATTTATTCTGGTCATTTTCTTCCATTTGTTCTTAATGGATCAGTATCTGTCTTCGGTAACTCCCCCGTAATTTGGCAATCCCAAAGAGATGAGTTTCTTCCGGGAAAGCGTGAGGCACTGATGGGACGGGGCTGGGATGTCCCCAGGTGATGCTGGCATTGGGGAGGCCTCCTTCCTGGTGAGCGCGGATGCCCACACATCTGCGGGGATGAAGATCAAATGTTTACCCAGGGAAGGACAGAATCAGTTTTTAATTAAGAAAACTTAGACAAGAACAAAACTACAGAAAGAAAGACATTTTTGCTTTCTTTTCAGTCCTAAAAGAGCCCATGACCCAAAACTGCTTTCCATGAAGACCGGCTCCCCTGAATCACAAGTCTGCAGATCCAGGCTTTTTCTGGAATCCAGATGGGACAGGCTGCAGGAATCGTTAATAAATACAGTTTGAGTGCTTACTTTGCCTAAAGAGGCAGGAAAAAAACCCAGCGAGAGAAATTCCGAAAACAGAGACAGAGCCAGGAAAAACACGCGAGAGGTGAAGACGTCCATGCCGAGAGGAGGGAGCTTGTGCGGCGCGTACACTGGCGGCAGCGCTCCTTGCCTCCAGGCTTTACCTTCATCGCCACCTTTTCTCTTTCCCACCCTTGGGATTCCTGAAATCCTCCATGTCCTTAAGGCCAGCCTCTCACAGCCAGCGCCTGCTGGACAGAACGACCCCTCACCCCAATTGTAGGGTTCTGGTTTCAGGGGTTTCTTTCAGTTAACATGACTATACTAATCTATACTGTATATGATCATGATTGACCCAATATTAAACTGACAAAGTAAGCAAATGTGGTCTGATTGCCTCCTTTCTCTCTCTCATGCTTTCTCTCTCCTCCTCCCTCTCCCTCTCTCTCTCTTCCTCTCTCTCTCTCTCTCTCTCTCTCTCTCTCTCTCTCTCTCTCTCTCTTCTCCAGGTACTGGGAGTTGAACCCAGATCCTCGCACCTGCATGCTTTTCAAGTGCTGTACCTCTGAGCTATATCCCAGTCCATTTTTTTTTTTTACTTAGACAGGGTCTTGCTAAATTACACAGACTGCCTCTGGTCTCGAACTTGCAAATCTCTTGCCTCTGCCTTCCGAGTCACTGGGATTACAGGTGAGCACCACCACGCCTGGCTCCCCTTTCTCAAATCTACTGATGCCTCACCCTAGCTCTGAGAATACCAGCCACTTTAACACTTGGCCAAGTTCTGTAGGACTTGACCTTGGCTGACCTTTCCTGGCTCTGCTCTCATCTAGAACCCTGTGCTCCAATCAGAACCATGAACCTCTCTCAGTTTTCATGCCCACCAAGGCCCCATCACCTCTCCTAGTCTCTGTGTATACCTTCACTCCTTCCTGCAGATCTTAGACTACCTTTTCCCAAGGTTCACTCTGCAGCCAAACTGTTGATGCACAGCATGTGTAGAAGGGCTTCTCTAAATCCCTCATCTATGGGGTAGCTGCTTCTGTGCACATCCTCGAGGGCCAGTACTGCTGTCCCAACCACAGCATCTCTGGTCATGCTCTAACTGCCTCTTAACTTGCCTCTCTCTCCACTGAGGACCCAGGTCAGATCCTTCATGTTTGCCACTACACTTCCAACCTCCACACAGAGGACAATGATTATTGTTAGGTGTCATCGAATTGGATCTGACCCATAGTGACCCAATGTACAACAGAACAAAACACTACCCAACACTGTGCCATGCACATGATCTTTTTATGTTTGAGCACAGTGTTGCAGTTACTGTGTTTCTTTTCTTTTTGATTGCTGTCACACTAGGAAAAGGAGATCCCAGGGGTTGCACTCCATCCCCACCATTAGGGTTGACTCTACTCTGAGGAAGCCTGCAGCTATAGCCCTGTGGCATCCGATCCCGTCAGATCTCGGAAGCTAAGCAGGATTAGGCCTGGTTAGTACCTGGATGGGAGACCGCCTGGGAACACCAGAAGCTGTAGGCTTGGGAGAAGGACCTGGCAACCCCCTCCTAAAAATCAATCTGCCATTGAAAACCCTATGAACAGCAGAGAAGCACTGACAATAGTGTTTCCCCTGTTGTACAGAGGGTCACTATGAGTCCGATACCAACTCAACGGCACCTAACAACAACAACAACTACTACTCTGAGGAGGCAACTCTTTCCCAGTCATTTCTTGAATACCTTCCAGCCTGGGGACCTCACTTTCCAGCACTATATGTGACAGTGCTATTTAGGGTAAACCACTCTTCATGTCTTTTTTAGCACAACCAGAAGAAATACTCACTAAGAGACATCACTGAGAGAGATTTTGTAAAGAACTCCAAATTTCCGGGAGTCCTTGTCAAGTTCCACAGCAAGAAATTTCCATGTTGTGAGAAATGCTGTCAGATGTGGGGTTCTAGGAGTTGGCAGGCTCTGGACCACTATGGTCTGTCTGGCAATGCAGGTGCACGTGCAGGAATTTTGCCCTCAGTTTTCAGCCAACCCACTGCACAGATCCTCAGATTCTGCCAGAGGCAGAGCCACTTGGAAGCAACTCTGAGACTGAGATCTGTGGGCCAGGGGTTCACGGGGGCACTCCTAGTATAAAGCATGGAAGGACAAAGAGGAGGCAGAGGGAAGAACTGAGGTGCAATGCTCCCAACATAGCCTGTGGGATCTTGACCGTGTTCCCGAGTGTGGAAGTCCTTTCCAGGGTCCTGAAGTGCAGCACAGGGCTGGCTGTTCATGCTCCAGAGGGGAAGCACTGGATGGTGTCCATCCCTTCCCTCCTGGGAAGATCAGGACCTTGGGCAAAGTGCTTCCTGAAGGCAATGAGCAACTTGGGAGACAGGAGAGGTGGGGAATGGCTGTGGCCCCCAGGGCTGCCACGGACGAATGAAGCTGGCATCTGGGCTGCGCACACAGTGTCTGCAGCCACTGCAGGACAGGTGACCAGACCTCATCTGGTTTCTTTCTCTTGGCCAGAACTCATGGGCTGAGGGTGCTATCAAGTCCAACTTTCCTTTAACTGGTGGGCAATGCAGTGGGATAGATTCCTCCCTGAACATTATTTTCCCAGTGCTGGGGGGTTGAACTCAGGGCCTCATGCATCCTTCATAAGCACTCCACCACTGGGCCCATCCCCAGTGCCCTGTCTACTTTTTATTTTGAGTCAGGGTCTCGCTAAGTTGCATAGGCTGCCTCTGGCCTCAGACTCGCAATCCTCCCAGCTCGGCCTCCCAAATTGCTGGGATTACAGGTGTGAGCCACCATACCCCACTTCCCCTAAATTCCTTACAGGAAAATAGGTAGATAGCAACACTTTCAAATAAACACACAGTTCTTTCAAGAGATTTTCTGTAGTACAAGTATGTATCTTTGGCTGGGTGGACAGAGGGGTTATAAAAACACAGGAAAGTAGCCGGGTGCGGTGGCGCTGGTGGTAATCCCAGTGGCTCGGGAGGCAGAGGCAGGAGGATGGCAAGTTCGAGACCAGAGGCATTCTGCATAATTTGGCGAAACTTTGTCTGAAAAAAGTAAACATATGGGCTGGGCGTGCAGCTCAGTGGTCCAGCAATTGCAAAGCATGCATGTTTGAGGCCCTACGTTCAACCCCCAGTACCGCAAAAATAAATAAATTAATTAATTAATTAATTAATTAATTAAAATAAAAAGTTTAGGACATTTTAATTAAGAATGAACAACTATACTTTGTTCCACAATTTCCACAGCCTCCCTATGCAATTGGGACTGAATCTGAATGAATCTTGATGAATCAAAGTACCAGGCCTTAAGGAGATTTTCCTAAGAACCTATGATAGAATACATAGGAACTCCACATACTTTTTAATGAAGTGAATGAAATCTCAAGCAAAACTAGGGTGCCCATACTTTAATTGTGAAATGACAAATGTTTCAGTTCTAAAACATCCCAGGTCAGTGATTTAAAGGAAAGTTAATAAAGATGTTAGGGAATTAAACCAACAGACAAAGGAAAGGACAGAAAAGGGAGATGATCTCATAGAAAGCCTTGTGCAAACTAAGGCAGAAGAAGCTGGAGCCCCAGTCTTACATTCTGGCTTTGTCTGAGCCAAGGAGGAAGCTGACAGACATCTCAGAGGGGCTGCTTGTCCCATGTGGGTCCCAGGAAGGCAGAAATCAATAATGCTGAGTCATAAAATCAGAAAGACATTGAGTGTTCAGATGGTAAAGCAGAGTACAAAAGAAAGTGACCTTGTGGTATGCCAGTATCTGCAAAAATAATCAAAACCCCATAAAATTACTTGCTGCAACCCGCAGGAAGGGAGATCCTGGAACCACCTTGCTATCCACCAAAGTGTGCAAACATGCATGGACATCTCTCCATCTGTGGCACTGATTAAGTGACTTCAATGACCCTAGTTCTGCAGCCATGGCACCCTGGTGTCCGATCCTGTCAGATCTCAGAAGCTAAGCAGGGTCGGCCTGGTTAGACCTTCAGTGGGACACCGCCTGGGAACACCAGGCGCTGCAGGCTGAGGAGACGGACCCAGCTGCCCACTCCCCCAAAACAATCCGCCACTGAAAATCTGACAAATAGTAGAGAAGCACTGGCATAGTGCCAGGCACGGCACAGCCTCGGGGAGTGTTTCCTTCTGCTGTGCATATGGCCACTATGAGTTGGACCCAACTTGATGGCACCTAAGAACAAAGACTTTAGAAAGCAATCGTGAACTCCTTTGGGATTCCTATCACCCACCCTTATTTTTGAAATGATGTCCCTGGCTGAGAATTCTCCTACTCAAAGATTTTGTAATGCCCGGTTTCTGCGGTTGGGGGCTGCCACCATACAAACACACACACACACACGCACTACTAATGGGCTTGCGTACTATTCGGCTGCACCTTCCCTACCTCCCTCACAGGCCCCTGACCCACAGACTTGGGGCACTTGACAGTGAGTGTGAAGTGCTAGGGCAAGAAGGACGGGGGCCGCAGCTCTACCACTGACCTGACTTGAGCAGAGTTCCCTTTGCCACAGAAGAAATGCTTTCTTATCTCTCAAATAACCCAGGAAGGAATGCTTATAAAACCCCATCTATCTTGCAAGGATTTCTGGGAGATTCAAATGAGATTTTGTAAGTGAAACAAGCTTATAAACTTGAAGGTTCAATGCAAACAAAAGGAATTATTATAATGCGTAGAGAGTATACAATCCTATTATGGAAACAACATAGAAAATGCACAATAAAACTGTTAAGAAAGTTTAGATATAAGTTCACTTACACTTGGCCATTTTTCACCCTAGTAATAAAAGCTACCACAACATGAAACATAATAATAAATGAATTTGTTTATAGTTAGTGTGGAGATGCTTTCTATTCTCTAGAATAGATCAAACATGCAATCAAGACATACTGATAATCACTGGTGACTGGAATGCAAAGGTTGGAAACAAACAAGAAGGCTCAGTAGTTGGAAAATACGGTCTTGGTGACAGAAACGAAGCTGGAGATTGCATGATAGAATTTTGTCTGCCCAATGACCTTTTCATTACAAATACTTTTTTTAACATCATAAACAGAGACTGTACACATGAACTTCACCAGATGGAACATACAGGAATCAAATTGACTACATATGTGGAAAGAGACGATGGAAAAGCTCTGTACAAAATGTCAAAACAAGACCAGGTGCTGACTGTGGATCAGACCATCAACTTCTCATATGCAAGTTCAAACTGAAGCTGAAGAAAATTAGAACAAGTATATGAGAGCCATGGTATGACCTTGAGTATATCCCACCTGAGTTCAGAGACCACCTCAAAAAT